>ML675715.1:15012459-15212871 GCA_007922155.1 Mesoclemmys tuberculata | reverse complement strand
CCTGTCTCTTACAGAGGCCAATACAAGCTGCTTTCAAGGAAGGTGTAAGAAACCCTGTAGTTGCGGCATAACCTGCCGCCAGGGAAAGTTTTCTCCTGAATTCCAGTAGATAGAGGTTAGTTACATGTGAAGCAGAGGGGTTGGGATTTGTCCAAAGCTCTTGGTTATTTTTTAATCCATGCTCTAGTAACTCTGCCTATCTCCATTACTCAAAGAAATGTCTAGTCCTTCTTAAAATCATGTTAGTCTCTCGGTCTCAGTGATGCTTTCTGGCAAGGACTTATGCTGATGTTTTGAGAACCACAAAGTGAAGCTGGCAGGTCCATTTTGGAGTCACAGATAAGCAGAGTGCAAAGAAACGTTCTGTAAGGCAATGCAAAGTGTGCTGCATTTTAAAATTCCTTTCTGAATACGAGGGTGTCACTTTTTGGTAGTAACCAACAGGACAACTTGCATTGTAAGTGCTCAGCAGTGGAACTAAGGGGACATCTACACCCCCCAAAACACCCCAAACCCCACATAGCAAGTCTCAGAGTTCAGGTCCCCAGATGTGGTCTCCCAGGGCACGTGCTACAGGCCAAAGAGCAGCCATGTAGCTATTCCTGCTCAAGCTAGAGCTCTGACTCTGAAACCCGGAGTGGGGGAAGAGTCTAAGACCCTGGGCCCCAACCTGAGTACTGCAATTTTTAGCCCCACTGCTGAAGCCCTAGAGCCCCGGTCCGTTGACCCTGACTCTGAGACTCACTGCTGTGGGGGTCTTTTTGGAGTGTAGACACACCCTAAGCTAAAGGTTCTACAGTCTGGTTAATAGTAATTGGATCCTGGTGTGAGTCACCAGATGGCACTATTACACATAGTCCTACAAGTTCATTTACTTAGCGCACACCTACTGTTCGGTCTTTGAAGCAGAGAGAAAACACCCTTACTGCTTGCAACAGCTCCCCTTAAAAGAATGCACATCATACTACGAACAGCAATGCAGATTTTCTCCAATCTCTCTTACTGCTCCTTACGCTCACCACTTTTACACCTTGTATTTAGCTGTGACACACTGAGTACCTTTCCCAGGCGAGAAGAAGGGCTCTGTATAGCTTGAAAGCTTGTCTTTCACCAACAGAAGTTGGTCCAATAAAAGACATTACTTCACCCATCTTCTCTCTCTCTAACTACAGACAGTTCTTGGGGCGGAGTTGCTTCCTGGACACTGGGTATTTGTGTCTGGGCTGAGATTTCTGAAAGAAGGATTTGTTTGCCTGTGTGCCATTTGTGACCACCTCTGTTCCAGGACTGATGCACACAGTGCAAATAAAACAAGTCCTACTAAATACCTAGACTCTGCATCATTGATTTCTCCCTAATGGGAACCTGGGAGTCTACCGCTTGGTATAGGGGACATAATGTGTGTGTGTGTTTAGTTGTAACATTGTGATTACTATAGATGCTCCAGCTGGCAAATATGGCAATACATACCTCCAATCTGATTGCAGCATCACACTTTATTCCTGCATTGTTCAAAGCAGAGCGTATAACCTGGAGTGTCCACAAGCCCCTGAGATGCAGTGAAAACACATTAGCTTCCTGGGCCCAGTTAAAATCATGATTCAGCTCTTTAGTGACCATTCAAGATAATTGTTTCAAAGGATCTAGAGGTAGAAAATACTTTAAAACAACTTTAGAATCAATAGTCATTTTAATTTGCAACTCACAGCCCACATTCTGACAAATAACCCAGGGAGTGGGGTGAATAATACACTTTCAGTTACATTTCTGTACAATATTTATCTTATTTTGTGTTGTGTGCTGCCATGCTAATTCAATTTTCCACCACCAGCCCATGTTTGTTCTCCTTTCCCTTGTAATATACAACTTTGTGACGAGAGACTAAATCTTCCTGTGTGAGCGGCACTTTATCCCTGAATGTGAATGTTACTGAAAATAAATAAATAGCAACACCAACAAATTAGCCAAGTTAGTTTTTCAGTGGTGACAAATTACAGACAAAAGAATTAACCGAGCCAGAGGGCAGCAGCTAGAAAGTGACGTGCCCAACTCCCCTTGGCTTTGTAGGAGGATTTTGGATCCTGAACTCTCTTAGGAGTTCCCAGCCAAAACGAGCTGGGGACCGACTTTCAAAAGCACCTAAGTGAGCCAGGCCCCTGGCTTTCCCTGACTTTCAGGGGACTTGTGTTGTGGGAATGCTGACGAACCCCAGTCATGGACCAAGATCCCAGCGTGCTAGGTGCTGCACATTATTTATTAGGTGTTGTATGATTGTGGACCTGGGCCCCCTCCATGTGCTAGGTGCTGTACAAACAAAACAACCACCCCTTCCGCAAAGAACTGACCATGTACATAGACTTAGGGTTTAGGGAGCAGGTTTTCAAGGGTATTTAGACACATTAAGATGCAAATAGGCACCCAGTGGGTAGGTGCCTAATCTGGCCACGGCAGAAAATCTCACCCTTCGTCTGTTACATTTCCCCTTGTGCTTTTTGCCTGGCTTGAGGCTGTAGGGGGAGAAATTTCTGTCCGACAAGACAAGTTGTTTTAAAAGGAGGCAAAACTTTTCTCTGGGTTGCAAAGAACGAGTTGCTCAGCACAGTGCTGGTATGACTTCAGTACCAGACTACCTGCAGTCCCTATGCTGCTCTGACAGCCACCCTGCTCTCCTGCCTTGCAGCCATTTTCTCCCCACTGCGCCAGGGGCTGCACGGGCAGGCATTTGCTTCGTTAACCAGCATGGGGTATACAGACCCCACAACGTCGTTATTGATTATAAATTATTATTATGTTATTAAACATTCCTTTTGTGGTACCACCTAGAGGCTTCCGCCAGGGTGGGCCCCACGGTGCTAGGCTCGTCTCTCCTAAAGATTCACACCTGCCTTAAAATCACCATGTTTAAGCAACAAGATGACTCGTTACACAGGGCGTGCCACCGTTTCATACAGGACTAGCATCAAGCCATGCAATGCCATGGTCAGTGAAAGGGGAAGGAGAGAGAGGTACAGCAATATGTTTACTTAGATTGGAAGCTCTTTGGGGCAAGGACCGTCTGTTTGTTCTGCATTTGTAGAGCACCAAGCACAATAGGGTCCTGATCTATTACTGGGGTTTACTAGGCACAGCTGCAGTGCCAATAAATAATAATAATGGTGTATAGGGATAGATAGCTGGATTAGATGATGATCTCTTTTTCTCGATCACTCACAGAAAGACATTTCTTTCACTCCACAGGCTCTAACTCGGCCTCCTGAATTGCTGGTCTGGCCCTGTCTCCACCACGTCTCTCATTTCCGTTTGCTGTGTTGTGGCTTCCCAAGGTGGAAGGCAAGTGCATGAGCCCCTAATTCACACATCAAAACAAGCGGACAGTCAATCCAGGCTGCAGTACCTGGCAACGCAGCAGCAACATTAAACTAGAACAGCGGCAGGCCGTTAGGCTGCTGAGGCAAGAAACAATAGAAGACTATTTCAGCTAAGCAAGATTGGGAATTATTTGCAGCAGACTGACAGATGTTTACAGTTCACATGTGAATTCCCAAAAGAACAACGCTAACAGCTTTAAAAAAGAAGGCAGGGAGGAAAGAAGGAAGAAATTGATTTAATGAGCATGTTTTCTTGGAAACATTTCCCTCAAGGAATGTGGAGCAAGCTGACATTTCCACAAGCCTGGACAACAAATGTGACTCCTGGCTAATTATGGTCCTGATTGTTTGCACTCTCAGTGCCATGTAAAGCAATTGACCTGAGGGGGAAATAAGCCTCCTTAGAGTCTATTACTGCAATAATAACAGGACATATTTTTGTGTCCTGTCTACAGCTCCAATAAATGGCCT
Source organism: Mesoclemmys tuberculata (assembly GCA_007922155.1). Lineage (NCBI taxonomy): Eukaryota > Metazoa > Chordata > Testudines > Chelidae > Mesoclemmys > Mesoclemmys tuberculata. The sequence continues at coordinate 15,209,032 of ML675715.1, read as the reverse complement.
TTCCACTGGGGATCCATGGGGGCATTGGGACAGAGGTGTGAACAGCCATGCAGCAGCTTCAGTGCCAGAGCTGTGAGCTGTTGCACACAGAGCAGATCTATGAGCCACACATCATACACCTGCTAGCCCATCTCCAGGTTCTCCTTTCTTGCCACAGAGAGCATTGCCTTGGAGTGATGCTCCGCAACACACAAAGTTCCCCTGACACAGTTTTACTATCACCGGTACCTATTGGCCAAAGGCAACTTTGGCCCTTGTTTTAAGTCCTTGGGAGCCATCCAAATGGGGAACATCCTTTAAATCTTGCCCCTTCCATTCCATCTAGGGTGGAACTTGCCCCTTTGTAGACAGCCGGCACAAATTCCAGCTACCATTTAAGTGCTAGAAAAGTAGAAGGATTAGCTCTTATTGTTGCAGCTTTATGCACATGCACAGGGTGAAGACTGTATCTAGTTTTGTGTATGAACTACTTACAGCATCACTCTTTATAGAATGTAAATCGTCACTACTGAATAGACGTGTTCAGGTGGGAAAATACCCCTCAAACACAGCCTAGGCATCAAACAAGGAATGACTAGAGCTGATCAGGAATTTTCTGATACAATGTTTTCCACCAGAAAATGCCAATTTGTCAAAACCAAAACTGTTAATGGGAAATGGTGACTTTCAACAAATCTCCCAATCTGAAAAATTTTTGCAAACAGGTTTTGAAATGGTCAAAAAAACCACAAAAAACCTGTTTCAAGAGTTTCAAAATGAAATGTTTCATTTTTGGAGTTTAAAACGAGTTTTAATTTTGAAATTTTAGTTAATTTATAATTAAAAAAAGGCTTAAAAATTACAAAAGGTCAACACTGAAATGAAATGTTTCAAAATTATCAAAACTAACCCTTTCCATTGACCCAAACTGGTTTGTTTGTTTTGTTTTGGAATATCGGTTTAAGAAAAATTTCAAGATTTTGACTATTCAGCCTGATTTGGGACCAGAATTCTTTTCAAAATCTCAAAAACACTCATGAGGTGGCAAACCATTTTCCTACCAGCTGTAGGAATGATCTCTTATCTGACTGCCTCTGCTGGCACTGCCTCCAAGTGGCAGACTGGATGATCACACATCCGCTAAATTTCCATCTCTATGACTTCATGAAGCTGGAGAGATTTAATTCAGACAGGTAATTTGTGCTCTCATTTATTTTGGAGTCAATCCAGACTGACCTCCTTTGACCACATTGGAGTTATTCTGTATTTATAGCAGTGCAACTGGCAGCAGAATTTGATTCCAAATCTTTAGCCTTCTCCCAAGAGCATTAAACCTGACTTAATGAGGAGTTAAATAAAACAGGGTCTGGAGAGCAGTACTTGTAATAAAGCTTGAAAACAAACATATTTTTGGGTGTTCAAACAGCTCGCTTTTTATAAACAACTCTACAAAGGCATTTTCCCCCAACGACTCTATTTCCTCACTCATTGGATTCTACTCTGACATTAGAATGTCACATTTTGCCATAATTTAGCCAATGCTGTTGATAATGTTATATATGGTGTATGGCAAATGGAAACTCTGCTTTGATTGTCATTATGCATGACCTTGCCTGACTCCCTTTTAGCATACTATGGAGTAAATGACCTCCGAAATATTCAGGTTCAGATGTGCATGTGATGGGAAATGCAAGTCCTGAAATGTCTATCCAGTGGTCAAACGGAATAAAAAACCCACTTTCTTCTGCTAATCTCTGAGCTCCGTTTAGCTGTCACAGCAGCATTATAGCTGGATTGTATTTTGTAAGATATAATGCAAGGCTCTCTTGTTGTAAAATAATAAAGCACAGACCAAACAATAAAAAAAATCAGACAATGTGTTCTGCTTTTGTTACTATGAATGTTGCATGAACTTGACAGGTGATAGCTGGTAACAAATTTGTAGAGTAGAGCATTTAATTAAATATCCATCAACTTTCCAGTATCACCTTGAATAAAATTACTTGCCTTAGACTCCAGTTCGGAAAGGTATCATTATCAGAGAAGAATTGCTCCTTAATTGCATAGAGTTTCATTGGTAAGAAACATGTTCTTTATCTGTTCTCTGAATTTATCAGCATCCAGAAAAGGTTGCAGTGAGCCTGTGATTAGTTTTATCATTATACGATTCAGGGCATTAACAAACTTGTATGTTCTCATACGAGGAAAGAGGGACCATCTGTCCAGTTCTGGGCTCCACACTTTAGCAAAGATGCGGACGAGCTGCAGAGAGTCCCAAAGAGAGCAACAAACATGATCAAAGGTTTAGAAAACCTGACCTTTGAAGACAGGTTACAAAAACCAGGCATGTTTAGTCGTGAGAAAACGAGACAGGAAGGCCACCAGATAATGCCTTCCAGCATGTCTGGGGCTGTTACAAAGAGGCTGGTGATCAATTGTTTTCCATGTCCACTGAAGGTAGGACGAGAAATAATGGGCTTAATCTGCAGCAAGGGAGATGTGGATTAGATATTAGGAAAAGCTTTCCAACTCTAAAGTTAGTTAAGCTCTGGAATAGGCTTCTAAAGGAGGTTGTGGAATCCCCATCACGGGAGGTTTTTAAGAACAGGTTGGACAAACTCCTGTCTGGGATGGTCTAGGTTTACTTGGTCCTGCCTCAGTGCATAGGACTGGGATTGATGACTTCTTCCACGTCCCCGATAAGTGCCCCAAGTGCCAGGCTCCGAGCTATTCCACAGTGGTTTCTCTGTCACTCTTGTTTTTCACTAAAAGCTTCCAAAGGTCTCAGTTTCATCCTGACATGGGATGAGAAAATTGTTGAAATTGTGAAATGTTTCACTGGTCAGGAAATCTGTTTCCTGCCCAGCTCTAGGTCTCCTGGGTTCTTCTTCCTGGCTTTCCCACTGACTCTCTGTGTGAACATGGGCAAGTCATTCAACGTTTCTGTGCCTCTGTGCACCCAACAGTAAAAAAGGCATAATATGATTTACCTACTTCACCTGCTATTGGAACATTTCATTCATTTGTGGGCCTGATTCCATTGTTTCCTACCGGCGTAACATTATGTGGCCCAATGTTTGTAAATTCTTCTGGCTTCCTTGGATAAAGATTACTACACAAGAGCAAGGTTTTATTCTTACACATGATTAAATTTTATCCTATTCATCTATTGTAAAAACTCATCCAGTCCACCCTGAAACAGAGAAATATTACTTCATTAAACTCAAGCAATCTTTCTTTAGAAAACAACCACTCAGTTACTAACATTACTTATTGAATCAGTTGCCTTCTCTATTGAACTGGACATGGTGCCAATCAAATCAGATAATTCAGCCACAGAATCAATGGCCCCACATTTACCCAATCAAATACATTGCTGAGTAAATTATGTCCACATGAAATTAAATAGATGGATGTACTAGTTGCACACCAACACTGGGCTTCAGAACTTTGGCACATGCAAGTTCAAAATAAGAAAATCGATAGGTGAGAGAGAAGGTATTTGACATCAGTCACTGCTTTTAATACATTAATTTCTTCACCAGATAAATCAACTATTGATCATGCTTCAACTTTCCAAGTACTGGAACTGCAGCAATTCCCTGTCAGAAATTTACAAGGGCCTACAGAGTTGGCATTCTGCCTTGGTCTGTGACAAAAGGACATTCCGACTTAGAGCTGGATGGACGAGAAGGCCTCAGACACCATTGGAGCATGGCCTTCATCCCAAAACTTATTCCTGAAGTTGATGACATGGCTTGGCTGAAGAATGATTGTTTCATTGCTAAGTGCAGCTTACTTTGAAAAGTAACATCCTCACTGCGCTGAGGATGTTTGCAAACAAGACCAAAGTTGTGTCTAAAAAAGATGCGTTTTTATCATGGTAAAACCACAAGTGCCTTTTTATCATGCGCCTTGGCTCTCCCGCTGTGAAATCCTAGTGCAGACCAAGCAGCTGTAGCTTACCACAAGGTTAACCATGGCCAGGGGTGTAGTCCTGACCTTCCCCAGTTATCTCGTGGAAATGCTACAGCTGCTATGTCTGCACTAGGATTTTACAGAATAGCCAACCCATATTAATTACCCTGCTCTCAAAAGCCCCACCTTTTTGCAGTGAAGCCATAATCCAAGTGAGCAATGTCTGTAGGACTTGCAGCACAAGGTTGTTTGCCCACTTGTCTGCAGATCTGGCATGTGACTGCATCTATACCCCTGCCCTGCTGAGTTTGATTTACAAGAAGTAATTGTTCCTGCATTCTCACCTTCTAATCAATGGTTGTAAATAGGCCTCAGCTACTCTAACTGTATAGACTTTGCCCACGAAAGCTTATGCCTGCAAAAAATAAATTTGTTAGTCTTCAAAGTGCTAGAGAACTCTCGTTGTTTTAGTCTATGTTGTGTAACCAGTGGGAATCACTCACGCTGTGAAATATGTTCAAGGCGACACATGCTGATGCGTTAAAGGCACTAAAGCAAACCATCCTGGTGCTCAGTAAAGATAGGAAGAATAGTAAGAGACCAATATGGAGCTCTTGAATGACCTGAAAATCAAAGAGGAACCTTACAAAAAGGGGAAACATGGAGAAATTGCTAAGTCGGAGTACAAAGGCATAGCACAAGCTTGTAGGGACAAATTCAGCAACGCTACAGTATAAAATGATTTACAGCTAGCAATGGCCATAAAAGGCAATAAGAGGTTTTATAAATTAGGAGCACCAAAGGGGAGACCTATATGCTCTGAGATGTTTCTTGTATGGCAGCTAATCCATTTACTTCCAAACTACCCGAGCACCGTGGGGAAGCCGATTCTGCAGCAGCAAGGGGCTCCCGGGCTGAAGACGTAACAGAAACACAATTAAGACTGAACTGGCTAGTGGCTGAACAGCTGCTTTAGGTACTGTCCTAGCTGCTCTGTTTGAGTTATTGTGTCCTGTTGACAACACATTGTTTTATGGTGCATTTAGGCCCGGATGTGACTCCCATTAGAGCCAATGGAAAGATTTCCCCTGACTTCAATAGGATTTAGATGTTATTACTATTACCTCCTTCCTAGTGATCACAGGTAAGAACGTAAGAATGGCCAGACTGGGTCAGACCAATGTATCCTGTCTAGATTGATACAGGTGCTAGATTAGATGGAAAGCCCTGAAAACTGAAGTCCTCTATTGGCTGAACAGGTATAACATGGGTAGTGGCAGAGCAAACTTCTTATGCACCCTCTAATATTCCTCGGTAATAAATCTGAATGGACTACCTGGAATTCTGTGTATAGGGCCCACCTAGTCCTTGGCCTCTGCCATCAGACTGCCGCCTGTGGACAACGAGTGCTGCATGCAATGCTGATGTCTGCGCAGTGGACTGAGACCCACGACTTCATTTCACAATGTTACTGTGAATGCGTTTCCTGGTCGCTGGATTTGCCACTTTGGCCTGTTGCAATGGGCTCTGTTTTCTTTACAGGAAGGTCACTTTACCTGAGCAGTAAAACGCTGGTGTGCCGCTCACACCCACACAGTCCTGTTGGGCTCATTTCATGGGCTGTCTGATCTCCCCTTTGCTTCACTAAGGTTTTTGTATGCGTTTGCCAGAAATCAAAGTGTTGCCCTGATGCTCAGTTCTAGCTCTTTCCTCCTCTCTCCAGCTCTCTGAAAAAGGTCATCAGTCAGGTCTCAGGCTTGAATCATGACTCTGCTCTGAGGGATTGCAGCAATTTTGCCCTGAATGTCCCCTTACCTTTTGGCTGCTGTGTTTTCTTCAGTGCTTGGAATTTTATTTTATTTATGTGTAGATAGGATTTTCTGGGCACTCCTTCCCCCTCGTCACTACAGCTCAGAGCTCCTCACACATGCTAATGAATTTATCCTCCTGGTAACCTTGCAGGGGACACAAAGTATCATGATCCCAGTTTCACAGATGGGGAAACTGAGGAACAGAGCAAATTTAGTGTGATTTCCCAAGGTCAAATAGGAAGTGTGCTGCAGACCTCGAACTCTGGAATGCCAGTGCAGTGCCCCAAACACACGATTGTTCTTCCTCTGCTTGAAATTGTGGGCTGAAGTTTTTACGAAGCTCCTTTCCGGGTTCTCTACACGTTTGGGCTTGAAGACACTATCGTCCTTGGCTGACGGCAGTTCAGGACTCAGTTTGAACCTCTGGGGATAGGACCCACTTATAGCTTCGTTTATTTTAATTTGGACAAGCCCTATTTCTTTCTCTGCGGTTCTTTCAAAGCTTCATCTTTCTGAACACTCACACTGATTGAATGCAGTGCTATTGTATGCTAAGGGTCACATTTTCTATTCTATTGTGGCACTGAGGGCCCCCCCAAGGCCTGCATTTGCACACATGCTGTTGGGTACTAACGCACACAACTACCTGGTTTGCACGCAGAAATATTCACATGGGGTTTTTTCTTGATATTGTGTGGACAATGATACCTAAACCACACTTCCTCCCCAGGCAGAAGAATTGCTGGTGCACATGGTACAGTCCCTGCAATTGCTCACCAGCTTCTGAAAAGGCAACAATACAGTTTATTCTTGCAACAGGCATGGAAAGCTGATGACTGACGGAAGGAAAGCTGATGTTTTGCTAATGCAAAAAATAAACAAAATAAAAATAAAAGGGGGGACGGAAAACATTTTGAAAATATTTTGCAGACATTGTGCTTGAGAAAGCTAGAAAACTGGGAAAGTTGGTAACCACTAAGCAAACATCCTGCTTGTGCAGCAGCTTGGAGAAATGCTATAATCCCAGAATTCAGTCCCTGACACCCAGTGAGCAAGTCATGCCTTGTACCACTAAAATAGCTTCCACACAAGACATACAATAGAATGTGGAGAGAAGAGAAGAAGGAATAGTCAATGGATTTGGAAGTCCGTTATGCTAGGTGCTGTGCGAACGTACACAAAGACCAGGTCTCTGCCACAAAAAGCTTACAATCTAAAGGCATGAAGTCAAAGGGAGTTTTTCCATTGAGTTGACGGGCTTTGGATCAGGTGGGAGGGAGAGAGAGAGAGAGAGAGGGAGATGCTGGCAATTAATTATTCTGCGCATATATAAAGCAATATTCACATAATCCATTATTTATTAATTGTGAAGGATTCATCAGTGCTCGCTATGACACAGCTACATGTGTGTGTGTAGCAAGGGGGTTGTTTTTGGTTTAGGTTTTTTTGGGAGGGAGGTGCTCTCCACCTCCATTGACAGTTCCTTCTACCCATAACACATTGATATCATGGATTCCTCTGTCACTTCATTATTATTGCAATCACTGAGCTATATATGATTTGCCTCTTTCTCGTTACTCCAAGCCAGTAGGAATCTCTCCCTTGATTCATCAAGACAGGGTTGTTAATAGCATTTAATCTTTTGCAAATCCAGGATGGCCTGATGCTGTGCAATTGTGTGCCCCTCTGTTGGGGCGAGGAAGCGGAGATGGGGCAGCAGGATTAAGCCTTAGATGGAACATGCCATAAATGGGTCTAACTTTAGCCGGGAATGTTCTGTTCCAACAAATAGAGAAGAGCATGAACAAAGCACCCTTGCTTTGTGCTAAGAACAGGCTGGACAAACACCTGGCAGGGATGATCTAGGGTTAGATGGTCTTGCCTCAACGCAGGAGGCTGGACTCAATGACCTCTCAAGGCCCTTCCCGCCCTACATTTCTACAATCCTAAGGAGCTTTCACATCCCACCCAGGGCCTAACTGGACTGCAGACAACTGGAGAAGACACGCAATCCCCAAAAACATGCCAGAATTCCCATATAAAAGCAAGCAAAATACCCTCTTCGGACAGAAAATACCCTCTTCCAGCCAGACATATGGCTGGAGGTAGATGAGCACACAATGGGCCAAAATCTATTCTCATTTATACTGGTATAAATCCAAAGTAACCCCATTGATTTAGCAAAGCCATTCTGGATTTACATTACTGGATCTGAATGTACAAATTATGAGAGTAGAATTTGGCACACATTATAGAGATGAATAGTGAGGACTGATTCTTGCCTTTTCCTCTCCAAAGTAAAGTGTTCCTAAACCATTTGGATGGGAAATTAAAGTGTAGTTCACACAAGGGGATGGACAGAAATCATCATTTATTTGCAGACAAGCTATAGTTTCTAATCTCTGCATTGTGGAAGATCTGATTTATACACGGGCTGCTTATTTCACACCATTACTAACCTCTAACTTCCTTTTCTCAGCGCCACGCCAATAACACAGCTGTTGTTTGGCTCTGATAAAAGAAAAAGGAAAAAGGTGGGGGAGAGAAATAGCATTATAAAATACTTTTCAAGATACCAAAATAGAAACCATCAAAGCCTTGTGTCCTACTTTAGAGCACATTGATGTGGTGTGGTAAGCAGGGAATAGGCTAGTCGTGTTTTTATCTGTAGTTGGCTGGTAAGAAGCACATATCTCTCCTTTGCCCTCAAATCAATTCTGCGAGGTTTAGGATTGCCTGGGTGTGAGTCAAAAGATGACAAGGGTGATAAAATTAATTAGCAAAGCAAGAGACAATCCGCAAGCCAGTTTGACTGGCCCACTATATTACATATCAACAGTGGCTTTATCTCCCTGACAAAGAGAAACACGCTTGCTGCTGAAGGTTATCGCAGGTGATGTGACAGGTACAATTGTTTCCCTTTCAAGATGCTGCGTGATGGAGCCAGACAGTTTATTGAAACGATGAGAGTTTCCAGCTAACACATGCCTGTCAGTCAAGTGAATTAGCCAACAGAGAGCTCCGTTATGCTCCTGAATTTTTATTAGAATTATAGATGAACTGGCAGTAATAGGCCCCAGACCCCTCCCCCCGAATCCATCCATGCCCCTGCCTGCCCATCTGCCATGCAAGTCGTTTCTGCAAAGAGAAGTCTGCATGTCAGAAACCAGTGATGAAAGGAAGCTCTCTCCTTATGCAGCATCAGCCCAACAGGAGCCAAGCTAGATGTGGATGCCAAGGTCAGGCTTGGCTGTCCACCCAGGCACAGACACTGGCCAGACCATGAGAACATTCTGGTTGTTTGGTGCCATCCAAAGGGAGAGCCAAGACAAGAGCCCATGAAGGGCAGAGCTGAGGGTGCCACAAGGTGAAAGCCAGAGAGGCCACAGATGGGAAGAAGCCTTGGATAGGTACAGGGAACCACCTGTTCAACCCACCTGTCCTGAGGAGTGTGCTAGAGGACCCTGGATCCAGAGTTAGGGGAGGATCAAAGCTGGATGTTCATCCAAACTTTGCCTATCTCCTTCTGCTGAGCAGAGCCCAAACCCCAAATTTGAACACAAATTTGGATCCAAACTTTGCATCTCAGCCCTATCTTTCACCATCCCCTGCCTGCCTGCCGTTGGCAAGCCTCATCTATGTCCCAAGGCAAAGTGTGTCTGTTGGCTCACAGGAGGCAGCAAATGCTTTACAGTGATTTGTATCAAAAGGGGGCACATGTATCCAGCTGTGTGGATATCAATGAGCCTGTGAGCTCTTGAGGGCAGGGAATGTCTCTTACTATCTGTCTGTGCCGCCCCTTGCACAATGGGTCCCCAGTCCTGATTGGGTCCTATCACCCCTACCGTCAGCCCTCTCCCGTGGTCTATTCCCCCAGCTCCCAAGAGATCTTCTTTTAATTCTTAGAATCATTGTTTTATTATTGCCACCAGCAACGGACCTCAACTCGTCCCATCCTCCCCTCTTGGGCACCTTTGCTTTCTCCTGTGGAATGTTCTTTGAGGGTCTAGGGGAGTGTGTGGAACATGAAACCAGCTGATTCCCCCTTGTGCTTCATTTGATAACTAATCCTGAGCAGAGACCACCTTAGGGCTGCCAGGTTACCTTGCTAGAAGCAGCTGTTTCTAACACTGGGTGGGGGCAATATCCCCCTTTCCTGAACAGATCACTAGCTTTTTTATTACAGGCCTTGCTCTACACCTTTCTCCCCTCTTCTCTCCCTTTCTTGCTGCCTCTTGGCTTTACGCTACAGCCTGTCATCAGATTCTAAAAATATAAACCCGAGGAGACACAAAGGGGGTCACAGTTCCAGGTACTCTGCACTGAGAGAGGACTCGGCATGGTCCAGTGGACAGAGTATGGAACTGGTGGCTAGGAACCACCAGCTCCACCACTGACTCACCGCGTGGCCTTGGCAAGTCACGAAGGCCATCACTGATTGAAGGTGGTCTCTAAATTGGGATTCTTCAAGTTTGTGGTGCCCATATTTAGATAAAATAGGCCAGATCTTTCACCCTGGTAGGCTTCCTTCACGCCAGCCCAGCCACATGAAGCCAACCTAAAACCAACATGTGTAGCCAGCAGAGGTGTCCCCTTGGGCAGAGGGTCATTCTCCAGTGTGACAGAGACCTTATAGGAAATTCTGGTCTTAACACATGGCTCTCTCAGTTTTCCCTACACGCTTGGTAAGGTGACATGAGGATTAGCTAGTTAATGTTCCTGTGTGGCTCTGAAGAGGTGAGTGCTTTCTAAGTGGCAAGCATGCATTCAAATAATAATTAATCAGTATCGTTCCCTGCAACTTTAAACCCCACCAAGCCAGGAGAGCTCGACATTTGGCTGAGAAGCCGGAACCTTTCCGAGCCTTTTAGCTGCAAGATGTGTATTGCTCAGCGTCTCAGTGGAGACATACTGACTGATAGACATCTCCATATATAACAGTCTCTTCCACTGCATTGACCGCTTGATAAGCTTCACTCCGGCACTCCCCACACAGCGCTCTGGATGGCTGTTCTGATTAATTCAAACAGGAGCAATTTCTCACCACATGGCCACTCGCTTTCTGCCAACACAACCGTCAGGGCTTTCGTCAGTCCCCAGCAGTACGGCATCTGCTCGCCCCCCACGGGAACATTTCACTCGGGCTTTGTTGATGCAGGTGGGGCCATGAATGAACTGAGGGAAGGGACGTGTTTAGCTTTAAACAGAAAATCATAACTCACTGATGGCTAAATAAGGGCAAGATTCCACCCTGCTTACCCACACAAGCAGCGCCATCCTAGGAGAGCTAAGGACTTGGCTTTGACCGAAATGTTCAGTTAAGAGAAAACTGAATATTTTGTTAAATCAAATCCATTTTGACAATGTTTTGTTTAGAAAAAAACATTGGGAGAAAAGCTTGGAAAACATCAGACTGTCCCGTGTTGACATTTTTGGAACAGGGAGTTTTGAGTTTTTGTTTTGAAATGAATTTAAATTTTGAAATTTACCTTCCTTTGGAGTGAAAAATATTGTTAATCAAAAATTGTTAATCACAACATGATGTTTTGATGGCCCTGAAATTAATTATTTTTTTAAATTTCTATTCACAGAAAAATTTAAAAATTTGTCATTTCATCCCAGTCCAGGAGGGTTTTTTTTTTTCCTCCAAACTCTCCAAATTTTTCACACGATGGAAATCCATTTTCTGACCAGCTGTGGCTCTCTGAGAGAGCTAAAATTACTCCAACGACTCACCGATGCAGGGGAATAAGGGGCAGTGAGAATCTCCCACTTAAAATCATATGCAGGCTACCCAGCCCATGGGACCCTGGGCAGCCATTATCCCCCACCCAGAGCAATGGGGACAGGGAGGAGCTGGGGTTGGGGGGACCTTCTGCTCCATGTCCCCGATGGACCAGCCAATAGAGCTGAGCTGGTACACGGACTGTTATAATGTGCTGCAGATACGGGCCAGTATCCAAGGGATATAAGGAAAATTCTGCCTTGGTCAGTGCAACTCTGGGACAAAACCAAGCATCTTTTTTCCCAGGTATGGAAGTGACAACATGGACCGTTCACATTCCTGGTTTGGATCCTGAGGTTTGCTACATTCACAACAGAAGCTTCCAGTGCAAAGTCAAAGGTGGCAGCTGTGTTCTGGATGAGGGCATGCAGCCTTTTTCCAGGAAAAACTTTTGTTTCTGATTTCAGTGAAGGCACCACGAGGCTCGTGTTGCTCAGCTGCCTGGGTACAAACAAAAATCCTATCACACAGCACACACTGAGCTGTAGAAAACTTGATGTCCTGCAAGAACACAGAGAATCCAGTGGCTTCCCCCTTCCACCCTTCAAATTCTCACTTTTTTGAGCAGAAATTCCTGATGATGAAAAGATGATGATGCAACTTCACATATGGGACAAGCTGAACTATTTGTGCCAGGTGAAAATGACCGATCCTTTTTCCTGGCAGGCAGAGCTCTGTCACTTGTGAAAATCACCTTTTCTTTTTCTGGTGTAAAAAAAGGGATTGGTAAATCACAGCAGGTCAGAGCCTCATCTGGTGCAAACAAGAGTTATGGCAGTTCATGCTGCCTGGCCCCAAAAGCTGCTCTTCTCAAAGAAAGGCAATCCTTCTCCCCAGCACAGCCTTGGAGCTTTCCACACAGTGCTGTTCAAAAGCATGTCACCAAAAATGAGAAAAGTGCTTTGGAAAAATGAAAACAGGCTTGTTCTCTCTTTTGAGGAGATAGTTTTCCTTGGTGTTACTCCATCTTGCTATTAATTGACTATCTGTCCCCTTGTGTTAGGTACGAACAGACCTTCCACACTTTACAGCTCACATTTCATCTTCAGAGATCTGTCACTCTTTCGTGCTTTATTGACATATAAGTCATAAACGTTAATGGTCAAAGAGAGCTCATCTTCTCAAAAGCAAAGCAGAGCGCATGAAATAATAAAGAGCAGAGCTGCAGATCTACAGATACAAGAGAGCTGTGGGCAGGTGCATGTTTTATGGGACAGTAAGAACATGGTGCAGTCTAAGTCCAAATCAACTGGACTTGGCATTGGCTGGTCACTTTCTGCACTGTCAACCTCGTTAGGGTGAAGAGAATCCCCTTGTAACACATATTCCACCTAGGGTGCTGGAATAACAGCCTGCTAAAGTGGAGATGGCTGTGAAGGTACCAGGAGGAGTCAATGGGGGGCATTGCCACTGAGTTCAGTTGGAACAGAATCAGGTCCAAGTTCACTGCAGGAGGAAATTATGGAGACGAGGGACTGCTGCAGAGAGGAAATTGTTTTCTGGCAAGTGGCTTTGTCCATTCGCAAATTTTCAATGGCAGGGGAAATCTGCGTTAGGATCTGGAAGCGTCAATAAGAGGTAGAAGTATTTGAGAAAAGATGACTGTTTAAATACGAGCCTTGATTTCCAGAGCCGATGGCTGCGTCGGCGTCAAAGAGACATTTAGGAGGCTGTGTGATTAACCTGGAGAACTGGAGGTGAAAGCACAGGTGCCACGCAGAACTTCAGACCCGACACTGAGCTATACAAAGTCGGGCAGGCGGCCCGAGCTCTCGTGTCTCTGTGGCTTTGGAGGTTGTTGGGAATTCCCTTCTGTGCAGAGGGCCAGCACACATCCCATGCACCACTGAAGGGCTTACATAGGCTTTATGGTGGGTCACTAAAATAGCTGACTGATGCCTGAACCCGTTTCCTGGGAGACACCTGGTGCTGTTGAAGCTACAGGATTGTTCTGTACTGATTACCATCACAAAGAAGCCTGATGGGATTAAACCAGTCTTTTGAGCACTGCACACATTGCAACTTAACCCCATTGCCTCGGTGACTATATTTTCAAATTATCTTAAAACAAAGGCTTGAAAGAAATGAACAAGTCTAACCATTTTGTTGGATTCCAGGGGTCCTGGCCAATTTTATTTGTTAGCCATTCTTATTTTTTTCCAGTCCGTCTCATTCTTTCCACCCAGTCTTGCTCCAGCTTTTCTGCTGATGATCCCACGAGTTTGGGCGATATCTCCAGTCTTATCCATCTGGCCTTAACGTCTCAGCTGGGGTCACCTGAAATTTCAGCATCATTCGTTCCATGACTGATTCACTGACACTGAAGAGCTATCTCTGTAACAGTGTTTATGATGTCAACAACCACAGCTGTTGCCAGTGGTAACCAGAGAGCATGTCGCACTAGTGTTACTGCATGGAGCCTTTCCGCTTGCCAGCCAGACCCATCTGTGGTGAGACACATCGATGGAATTATAAAACAAGGAATGCTTAAAATTTTATATATAAAAAGAGCTGACATTTTTCTCCCCTGTCTTGGAGCTTCCTGATCGATTTTGATGTAATTCCACTCTACATCTGCCCAGCTTCACTCGTTGCTAAATGGAAGGATTTTTAGCAAGAATTACTGTCCTTGCACTAGCCTTATCAAATACCATGCTCCTTGTAGTAATGACTTAAAACGAACCACCTAGGGCCTGATTCCAGCTCTGTTGGCACCATTGGAAAGACTCCCATTGACTCCTAGGGCTTTGGATCAGGACTTAGCTGCATAAGAGCATTTCAACTACTCTATTCCAGTTAGCCTCCTGTGAACGAACGACCATAGCCTCAGCCCTCCAAGACCCAGCTGTGGAACAAGACCCCAGAACGTGCACACTAAGTAACAGAGCTGACAGTCTGAAAACAAGGTGGTTAATAGCAGGCTTCATAAATCAAGGCATTCAGGCCCTGACCCAAAGTTCACTGAAGCCAGCAGGTATCTTTCCATTAACTCAATGGGTCCTTGGCTTAGGGCCTAAGGCCCAGATCCTCAAAAAGAGGCAGGTGCCTAACTCCTATGGGTTTCATTGGTAGTGCAGCACCTAAATACCTGTAGGATCTGGGCCTCAGGGTGTTTACATGGCCGGTCTGAGCTCTCAGAAGGACACAGATTGAGCTCTCCTGGGCTTGGGGTTGGGGTCTCTGGCTGTTAGTGAGTTGCTCCGAAGTCTTGACAAAGAATATGGAGAGAATGTTAAAGAAACCACAAAATGCTTGAGCTCCAGCTCATTCGGATGTGGCTCAGTGCCAACACCGGGGTGGGGATGCCTAGGGATTCACGTGTGCCACTGACTGATCATAATTTAAACAACTCATTTATAAATCTGAATGGAGTGTAAGGAGCAGGACTCTGCAGAGAGACCTTCACAGCTAATTGCCACAGTTGTTCGTTGACTCTTTGGCAATATGCCCTGTGCTTAGCAAAACAATTAAGGCTGGTCTACACTGGGAATTTACATTTGCATAGCTCCATCACTCGGGAGTGTGAAAAATCCACCCCCTGAGCCATGTAGTTAAGGCCACGTAACCCCAGTGTAGGCAATGCTAGGTCCTAGAGGAGGTGAGCGAACCCTTCCCGTGGGCTAGGTAGAGTCTATATGGAAGCGATACAGCAGCGCGGCTTCAGCACCACAGGTGACCCACTGTAGCATTTTAAGTGTAGACGAGCCCTTCGAAACCAAAATACCCCCAGCTTGTCTGCATGTGTATTAGAATAATCCTGGAGTGAAATAATTACCTAACGGCAAAATCCCTATTGCCTGTAGGCCAAGATAACCAAAGAAGCCATCCTCCATAGCTGGCAGGTGCGCCGTGGCCCGAGGACGGAGAACTAGGCCGGGGCGGGAGCAGAGAGAGCTCAGCTGAAGGGGGAGATGCAGGAGAGAGGAGCTGGGGAGAGTTCATTCTTCCTAGGAAGGGCCTGGAGAAGGTCTGGCAGTTTGGGACTGGCTGTAGCCAGGACACAGAGCTACAGGGCAGGGTTAACGTCTGTGGTGGCCCTAGAGCAAGAGGCCCCCCAAGCTAGGGTCTGTAAGGACCAAGGATTGACGCAGAAGCCCATGGGGGGCAGAAATCGAGTGTATGTGATCCTTAGACTCCCCAGCAGGGAAAATCCTAGGTGATCAGGGTCCTGACATGGGGCAAGAATTGACCTCGAGCCTCAGGAAGATCGTAGGACCTTTGGTTTAGAGTTGAGCCCGCAAAGGGCGAAGGATCTCTTGTTTAGAGCTGAACCCTTGAACGGGATCGAAGTGTCGTGTGACTTGCCTGCAGGGCTGAACCGCAGAAGACCCAGAAAACCAGTGCAGAGGCTGACCATCCTGGCGGAGAAAGTGGCCACCAGAGGAAGTGTAAGAAGCAAAGTCCACTGAAATGCTGCCTGTGGACACGAGGTACATCCATGCTTACAAGCCCTAGTAACTTTTCCTGCGTGTCCTCCTTGCTGATTTTATTTGGAAGCTGGGGCAGGAACACACTGCAATCAACAGTGACATCGCCAGCGCTGTTAGTGCCAATGAAAAATTACACAAGCTAATTTGAGGTACTATGCAATAATGATGGAAGGGGATAACGAATATAAATTGCTACCGGGTGTACTGCTTGTTTTAATTATTTCAAGTTCAATAAGCAATTTTGATTCAGGGATTTTGTGCTTAGCCTAATTAATACTGGCCTACATTTTCCAACCTTGATGCCTAAATCCCTAGTTTTGCACCTAAATAAAAGTGTCCTGATCTTCAAAGATGCAACTTCCAATAACTTCAGTGGGATTAGTGGATGCTTGGCTTTTCTGAAAATCAGTGAATTATCATTAGGAACCTAAATGGGGATTTAGGAGCATAATTTCAGGTACACAGATTGACCAAAATATAGTGGCTAACATTTTTCAAATGTAACTAGCTGCTGTAACTCGCAAGCAGGGAAAGACAAAAGGACTGAATATCAGGGCACAGACAAGATTGCTTGACGGAATAAGTGTTACACTTATGAAATAAACAGCAGGATCTTTTTTAGGGGATAAGGCAGTATGCCATGTTTATTATGAATACAGAAAATAGTTTAAAAATGCAATTGCTTAAAACACATGCTTCCCCGCACACACACACACACACACACACTTACACTGTTCTGCAAGAGAGGTATAGATATAGTTACTAGTCTTTATGTTGCTCAAGCTAACTCACTGGCCAGGTGAGTCAGACTCGAGGGAGAAGCCGGGCCCTGTCGTTCGCGACACGATGCTCCTGGGGATATGCAGAACGAGCCCAAAGTCCAGGTTTCTTTTTTTGATATTTATACTTTTTTATTCCCATTCGGGTCTATGGATTTCTTCATATCAGATAGTCTTCTTGTTTGATGTAGCTGTCAATTACGTTTGGTATCGTAAACGTGACAGCTTTTTTATTCTTTTTTCATTTTGTTTTACACTTTGTTTTCTTCCTGTAACTCTCCTGTTCTTTGGGGTTATCTTGATCTTCGGCCATCTGGGTTGTAAATGTTTTTTAAACAAAGCATCATTTCTCTCTTCTGTCCTTGTAGGCTGTCTTATCTCTCACACATTCACACTGCTTTTACTCCACATTTATACAACTAGAAATCATTACATTCTTATTCTATATTATTGGCATACTATATTATATTTTCTTATTAACACAATACAAGAAAATATTTATTTATACCGATTTACCCATTTTATCAATATTAATTTGACAAAAAGAATGTGAAGATAAAAAGAATGTAAAGGAATTTCATTTGTTTTCTTATTGTCCTGTGATTTCCACATTAACCAAATTTCTGATACGTATTGAGCACTTTTCTTTATTTGTAAATTATGACAGTTGGATTTCAGGATGTTCCCAAACAATTATGCTTAGATAGTTATGAGCAAGGTCTTAACATGTCGTAAGTGTTCAATCACAAAGTGTTTGTGCAGGGTACTCTAACTTGAGTAACGTAAGTAGTTAATTCACATTGTGGAGCCGGGGGTGTCAGGAACAAATAAACAATTGGTTGGTCCGGAACATTTTATTTTTAACACTTAATTTCATTACGGTTAACATAAGAATTTAACTCTTGAGCTCCAGCCAACCTTTAGTACTTTGGTTCAGGCTGATTTTATAGTGTCGAGGCTTACATAAGTACTACTCTTGTGAGATGGGATTGGATTCATAAACTCCAGCTTTGGCTCCATGTTGCTATTAAGTTTAAAACTATTGCACAGAGTTTAGCAATAACCCACTCCTGTAGATTTGTGATATATTGTAGTGCTGGTTTATTTGACTATTAGGATTTATCCAAAAGTCACGGTTTTAAATAAAAATGTAGCAAAAAACAAAAAAACCCAAGAACTTCTTGCAGGAAAAACTTTCCCTTGAATCCCAGGAAGGATTCACAAAGAGGAATAGGCTGTCTTGGGTCAAGAGGAAATCTTCAGCCCAATGACACCAGGGTGAATTTGCCCCAGTACTTGGCAGTTCTGAACTATCTGCAATACCACTCGTGGACAGGAGCAGGGCAGAAGTGAGCCATGGTCACAGAAAAAACAACTGTGTGGGGGGTGGGAGGAGGAATTTCATCCAAAACTTTTTCTCAGCCAAAAATGCAGATTCAGTGACATTAAAATGTTTCATGAATTCATGTCGGTTTCACCAAACTTTGTGTCAAGGAAAAAAAAATTGGGGTGTTGAAACAATTCCCCCCCCCAATTTCTTGCAATTTTACTTTTTAAAATGCAAAGGTATTTTTAACAACCTGAAACAGAAACCAAACATTGGATTCAACCTGAAATGAAATCATTTCATCTCTTCAATTTATCAAAAGCAATTTAAAAAAAAAATGTTTTCGGGCTGACCCCAAATGAAATTTTTTTCAGGGTTTCAGAATTGTCAGTGACCCAAAACACTTCTTCTTTGCACAGTTCTCGCGGTAAGTCAGGCAGGCTGGCAACATCCACATCAGCAGGCAGGCACTGCCTTTCCTCCATTCATCTTTACAAATCACCTGTGTCAGGCCTGAACTGCCGGCTGTATCCTAGACACACGTGAGTTCCCTGGCATGAGCGCTGGGTGACTGCACTATCCAATGGGCTTCTTTCTTTCCCTGCACAGGAATCCGGCAGCGTGGAGCAATAATCAATGGCAAACAATCACTGAGCTCATTCAGAACAGCTTTTACAATGCTTAATGATGTAAACTAATTGTAAATTGCCGCAAAATGGGGAACTTAATGGCACTTTAGCTCTTGAAAGGAATTTAAATACTGAAGAATTCGCTAATATTTCTAACCAGTGGGGGGCTGAAGGAGAACACTGGATTCCACACACGCGTTTCACTGATAATAAGAGGCCACTTCATTATCTTCTGGACCAATGGATTAATAATTCTGCTGCCATTCCTAATCATTCAGGCTACACGGATAATCCTTGTGTTATTTCATCATTTCTAGGCTCCGTCTTGCCTGGAAACCAGAACCGAGTGACACTTTGATGATTAGTTCAACAGCTCGCAATGGTCTGGGGTTCTCGAAATGGCCCAAGAATCAGGACAACTCTTATTTGGCCCACCGCCGTTATCACCCCTGTTGATTTATCTCTTTTGCAATGTCTTCGTGGATCACCTTTGTCTCTTCTAGGCAGAGCCAGCGCAGAAGTCTGATCGCCAGAAAGGAAGCATCTTGGCTTCCCGCGAAGACCAAGAACTATGAGGCTGCTCTCATTTATCTCTAAAATTGAGGCTTAAGTGGCTTCCTGTCAGCTTTCAGATTGACAATAACAAAGTATCTTCAAACTCATTAAACCCTGGTCCTGTTCATACTGAGTGCTACTTCTGCTCAGAACAGCTGCAACACAACTTCCATTATCTAGCCCCACAATGCATCTGCTTGGCCCAAGGCGAGACGCAACCCTACCCTTGATCCAGCTGCATAACTTGCAACAAGCTACCAAGTGTCAGGTAAACATTTCAAAATCGTCATGCTGGAAACAGGCTTAGCTCGAAGAATCAAGGACTTGATGACTGCACCAGCTTCTAATCCTTCCTCTTCTCCCAGACCCCCTTTATAGATCTTGCTCTCTGTCTTTTCCAGTTCCATCTTTTTCAGTCCCCAAAAAATCCACAGAAGCTGCAGCTTCTCAGCATGTGCGGGCTTGTGATACAAGAGGGGTCTCGGTCCCTCTGGAAATCAAACTCCTAGGTCTCTGATGTCAGGCAGAACAAAAACTCAGGCACTCCAAAATCAGTAGCCACTGCTGAAAATTTTGGCCTTAACATCTCTGTGCCTTTTCTGAAGATGCATACGATGATCAGAATAATAACACTTACCTCCTCCACAGGTAAATAGCTACCGTTGTGAAAGTGCTTCGAGGTCCAGGCATGAAAATCTCTAGAGAAGCGCAGAGCATTATTATTACATGACTCCCTGCCTATAACTGGCTGGAGGTTTCCTATGGGAGAGAATGCCACCAGGGAGGTCGACAGTAGCAAGATAGATGAGCATCTCTTTGTGAAAGGCACTACCCCAAGAGAAATCAGATGCTCTCACATATAGAGGAGATTATTTCAATATGAGAAAAGTACATGGAGAGATACTGCCTAAACCTCCTTCTATACTATTGACTGTTAGTCCATTTCTAAAGTCATTCATCTCTGGTGAGTGTGTCGTTCCCCTCGCTGAGCCAATGAGAGCTCATATTTATATTATCTTTGTTCGAGCATCGCAAAATACAGAAACCACAGCCTGCTGCAGACTGACATAGTCCAATCTGCCCCCGCAGACCAGAGAGCTGCTGCCACCAGGGAGGATGACCTTTGGTCTCTGCAGCCACATCCCACATAGCAATGAAAGCTGCTCCACGGTCATCCATCCCCCTTCTTGGAATGCATGTGTGTGCGCAAATGTGCAGTTGGTTAATATTTAGGGCTCAGCTGGATTTATCAATGCAAATATTTCCAAACTCTGTAGCAGTTTCAGTCAGGTAGGTTTGTGGGTGTTTGATAAGGCAGCGTGAAACCTAGAGAAAGCAGAGTGAGAGCAAAATAGAGAGACCTGCTTGCTTGCTTGCTTGCTTGCTTATTTGTTTGTTTGTTTGTTTCCCTTTGTGTAAAGTCAGCTCCTATAAATGTATTCAGACAGTGAATGGCAAGAGGTAAACAAGAGGCAGGATTTCCCATTGGCCCAAGGTAGGAAGCAATTCAATTTAAAAAATAATAATTGGAAAGCATGGAATAAATCCCACAGAGATAGTAATGCAAATGGCTCTGTCCTTCAGGGAACAATGAAGCCCAGACAGACAGAAGAAGAGTCCAGGAAGTCAGACGTTCACACTCCAGGTTATGTGGTTTAGAGAAATTGTCACTTTGTCTTTGACTAAATTGAAGACGGAGAAGCTCCTGCTGTTAATGTGCTCACTTAGCCTCATCTTCAGTCTTTTATTGTGTAAGACAGTTTTGCAACCTCAGCCATCAACCAGGGGCCTGAATTTGGTTGTCTTTTGTTGCATGTAGTTCTAAGAAATAGCACAAATGGTTGCCCCAACCTCAAACTCTATCCCAAATCTTTGAGTGTTTGTAGCTTTTTTAATTCATTTTCAGGTGCTCGGGCACTTGCTATTTTGGGATGTGTCGAGAAACATAAATGTCCTGGGAAATAGACTTTTCTGACCCTACTGGATGGGAAGTCCAACTGCACAATGTCCAATTTGATCCCTGGGCTGGAGAGCCTCTGATAAGTACCTTAATTTTGGCTCCAGTGTGTGCTGCTAATCTATATACCCGCAGAGTAACAGGGACCGCAAAGACGTCCAGCTGCAATAGAGAGCCTCTCCTCCCAGCCACCCTCTGCTGCAGCTCTTTGAGATATGTGCATTTCAACTGAGGATGGCTATTTATGAAGCTGAATGTGAGTAGCTGACCAAAACCAATTTCAGGGGCATGTTAAAAGATATGTGCAGCTGCCATCCTGCTTGACTGGAACTCCTGGCTGAGTTTTAAGTGGGCTGACGCAGGCGTGTCCCCACTCCTTGAGAGGTACAGTAAGTTTCATGCATGCAAATACTGACCTTTCTTAAATCCTTCTCAGCCTCCCTCCATGAGCTGCCACTGCTGGGAGTGAAAGGAAGAGTTGGCAGGTCACGAGCAGTCTGAATATCACTCTCCTTAAACAGCTCTCAGATGTTCAGAGGCATAAAACCTTTAAGACCTCTGAATGGCATTTTTCAACACGCTGCCTCCCTCTAGAAAGGTCAGAGGGGAGTTAAACTGGAGGCTGCTCCTCTCTCCATCTTAATCAGCCAATGCACACGCTTATCAAATTTCACTCCAGTCTCCGTCCTGACTCTGATTAAATTGATTACCTGTTCTGAATTCTCCCAGCACTTGACTGAAGGAAAACCAATGACTGAAGCGAGGAGCAGGCAGTGACAGCCAATGGAGAAGACACTGCAATCAGGCATTGTACAAAGTGCCTTCTCTCTGGTTGCCCTTATAAGCCACCAGGCGGTTAAAGCACACCGTAGCCAGGCTGTAATGGGCTTTGTGACGATGTCGGATCTGTCAGTTGCTGAGTAACACCAAGCGTCTCGGCACCTGGCCTCCAGTTCCAGCCAAGAAACGAGACTCAGACTTTGGTTTAGCCCATTTTTCCTTGTGCGAAAGTTGAACTCCTTTTTAACTGGCCAGTCTTCAAGGAAAGAGCAACCAGAGAGCGGTGTGGCTGGAACCTCTAGGAGAGAGTTGGAGGAAAGAGAGCGCAGGGGACAAAACAGGAAAGGGCTTAAAGAAAGGAGAAAAGCCAGTTGGGTAGTAGAGGGGGGGAAGAGGGGTGAGTAAAGGAAGATAGAGGGAGGGAGACAGCAAAAAAGAGAAAAGGAGAGGGAAGGCTGAAGAGAAACACAGAGAATTTGAGGGTACAGAGCACAGAGAAAAGGGGGGTCTTTGAAGCACAGAGGCTGAGAGAATCAGGCCCTTTGAAGCAAATAGAAAGGCAGAGGCAGAGCTGTCATTACACGCTCTGGCGTGTTATGACTATACATTACAGGAACACGGCTGCAACGCTGCCGTGATACACTACAGCAACACGGCTACACACGTTGGCTATATAGCACGACTGCAGGACTGCATGCTACAGCGTACAATGAGGCTGTCTGGCTATGTGCTAAGGCTAGCTGGCTACACACCTACCATTATGGAACAAACTTTCATAGCTGATTAGGTGAATCCAGAGTCTGGCAAACTTTAGGACATGCTGTGAAACCTTCCTCTTTGGAAAGACCTTTCCACGATACTCAATACTAATACCCGTCAGCCGCACACAATGCCCCACCAAAACCCAAAACCTTGAAAACCCTAAAACAAATCAGTCTAAATAACCAAACAAACCTAAATTAATAAAATCTAATTTAGAAAATAGCCCACAAACCCTCCCTCAAGCAGCGTTTTTACCCCCCCAAAACCAGGCACCAACACTGCAGGTAGAAATGCCACTGTGGATCCAGTTCAAAGTTTGGGGCCCCCAAACTTTATTTACTATTTCTTATTGCACCTGAGTCCTCTGTCAAGACATGCACTGTATCATTCTCATATTTGTACACCCTTCTGTCACTCTGCCATTGTGTCACATGCCTGACGCCTCAGGGCTGCAGATGATCTATGTTCTTCCGTTACAGCACTTTCTGGATGGGGGGATTACCCTTTCTGGAGTTCCTGTGTTTGCAGAGCAGCACAAAAGGAGGCCCAGGCCGCCTGCCAAGGCCATCTGATCCTAGGGGAGAAGCCTCGTTCCAGGAAAAGCTTGTGCTGAGAGATGGAGATTCCAGGAGAATCCTGGAGAGAGGCACCAGGGCGAAGAATTCTGAGCCCTGGGACAAGACAGCAGCCCTTTGGCCGCGATCTCTGCATGGGGAATTGCCCTCAGTGCACTGCATTACCGCAGGACACGGGCCATGCATGCATTTTATAAATATACACACGAGACTAGGAATTACCCTGACTCCACATCACTGAATTCTCCTCCCCACAGGAAACGGACTCACGTGCCCAAAAGGGCGGCAGAGGCAAGGCCGGTCCCCAGGTCTCTGACAGCGTCACCCACCACAAAGGGCCCAGAAAATCCTCCTCTTCCTCCCTCGCTTCTCCTGAATGGGATTCTGAGCTCAGTTGCACCCAGGGCTGCAACACCACTCACGCCAGTGGAGCAACCCCCGATTTACTTTGGTGTGACTGATCCAGCCGACAGCCCCATTTATTATCACCCATCTCTGTCCCATTTATTAACCATGAGGCTGCTTTCTAATTGCCCCAGCACATGCAGGGGGACCACGCCAGCCGTGATATCTACTTCTCCAAGTAGGTCCAGGGAGGGACCAAACCTGCTGTGTGGTTGCTGGTCCCATTTCTGGGCTCCCAGAACCTCCACAGGCTCCATTCACTTCATGGGAATGTTGAGAGCAGCCCAGCTGGGGAGGGGTTAAGACCAGGGCTCTCTTTTTAAGGAGAGGCTCTGGCTTTCTCATTATCCCTGCTCATTCCAAGCCTGCGCTGATCCCTGGGTATAGCTATATGTGCTGCAAACAGATGCCTGGCCCAGATTTCTCCTGCCTCTGCAGCTTGGCAGCTCTGCCTTAATTTAGCGTCTCTTTCTTTCTGTCATGCCATCCTTCCATGAAGGTGAGCTGTCAGGTGCCCATCCATCCTGATGTTTGGGTTCCTATTTCCTTCCTGTCCACCCCAAAATCACCTTGCTCCTCCTCCTGAGGCATATCAATCAAAGGAGGGAAGGGAGGAGCCCCGGGTAAAATGTTCTGTGAGCCGTGCCTTAATTCTTTGCCTGCCTCGAGGTGAAATCATTAAATCTCTCACCACAGAATCTTGGCCACATTTCCGAGCTCTTCATTTGCTCTTCAAACCCTTGGCGGGAAGAAATCCCAAGAGCATTTTGCCTGAGAACACACGCCCAAACTGGGATGCCTTTAAAATATCTAGGTAAGCAAGTCTTCAGCAATTCCTGCCAGTAGCTCTCATAATTTACTGCATGGCTTGTTGGAGGAATCCATAATAACCGTATTGGTGTCTGAAACATTTTAAATGTCAGAAAGTTGCATTATGTGTCACAAGTGGTCAAATTAAGTTAATTTGACCTTTAAACTCCATTTTTTTATCTCTTGCCTTGGCATCCAGTATGATTTGCATTCAGTAACACTGACACTCAGCCTAACAAATGACTTTCTTTCCAAACTGCCTTTGAAGTATCTGAACTTAATGGACTATAACATTTATGAACATCTGAGTTCTTCTCTCAGCAGCTGCACTAGGTTATTGATGACCTAATTGAAATGCTGGCAAATATATTCCAGCAGTATACAGAAAGCAACAGAAACTCAGCGAGACTCTAGAGTCTTGGAAACGTATGTTTTGCATGCTATTCATTAGACGCATGCAGTATATTTTCAGTTGTTAGAACAGCAACAGAATCTGAACAAGAGGCAAAAAATCCACATTGCTATGAGGGAATAAGCCTGAGATTCGCTGATCCTTTTTGGGTCCCTTTCATCTCAGAGAGCACATAAAGATAGCAGCTAGAGTATTACAAACTGGTTTCTATTTCACACCTGTAATTTGCTAACAAACAACTGGATGCGGTTTAGGTCATTTAGATGTCTAAGGGTGAGATTTTCAGACACACACATCTCAGGCCCGACTCTCCTCCCATTGAAGTCAATGACAAAAATTTCCATTGACAGGGCATATGGAAATTCCTTCCTAAGTAACCAGTTGTACCTGATAAATAGTTATTTACAGTAAACGATTATAGGACCTGAACTGCTTCTTCGTAACTGCACATGCAAAAACAGTCAAGACTGGTCTGGAAATTTGGCCCCTAATTTGCAGAGCAGAGAGATATTTTCTGAGAATAATGTAATAAAAAGGTTATATTTTAATGCAAGAGCAAATCTTATTCTGGTCTCCATTCTCTTAATACCTGACAGTCCATGAATTTTCAAACTGGCTAGTTGCAAGAAAGAAATACTTACAGTGTTGGAAGTAATGGTCCTGATCCATTAAAGCATTTAAGCATGAGTCCTCTGTTGACTGCAGTGGAACTGTTCACATGCTTAACGCTACCAGCTTACTTAAGTGGCTTGCTGGACTGGATCTCATGTGAAAATAAGTGCGATAACATGGAATTGATCACTTTTCAGAATGACACTTGGTCTTTTACTGATCGCAGCTCTCGGGAACATTTTTTCAGTTACCCAAGATTCTATTACTTCTGTGTATTCATAAATTAATGATGACTGCATGGATACCCCCACTGTAAGTTTTTACAGAGCAGTCAGCATACATTTCCCAACGTATGTGCATGACTCAGGGATCAATGACCATTCATCTTTGTGGGAAACCTTGTGAAAGTTTCCTTTTGGGAGAAAAACTCCTCTAAAATCTGAACTGCTTCTGAATATAAGCTGATGTTTATGTGAACTTTAGTGTTACAAAAAGGTGCCTGATGGACAGTCCTCTATTCACAAACAATTGTGGCTATATTTGTACCACATAATGCCTGTTGTGTGAAACAATGGTGCTTGTGAGCTTAGAAGATCACAACATTTCTAATGGTGATTTCAGACAAGGAACATTTTTTAGCCAAATTCCATAAGATTTCAACCAAAACCCAATACTTTGGCGGTTCTTATTTTCTCTTGTATGCTTGAGTTTCCATTGTTGTCTTTTCTACACCGGCATTAGGGATTTTTTTTATCCCTCCAACATCAGCTGATATCTATGGGGGATAGACCTGGAAATGTTCTAACTGGGCATTATATGCCCCATTGCTCCATAGAAAAGCAGATGGCATGCATTCCCTCTGACAGCTAACTGTCTTGAAGTTTGAAAATGCCCATTTAGGTCCTTAGTAACATCTCTAATTCCATTGCACTCAATATTTATCCAGCAGTCAATTGATAGCAACTGCTTAACTTTACACTGATTGGCACATAATTAAGCACAGGAAAGACAGTCATAATGTTTAGGAGCAGCATAACTTGAATATTCAACAATAACAGGAAAGACTTGAATGTTGTGCTATTAAAAATAGATAGTGGATGTCTTATTAGGTGTATTTAGTTCCCATGCAATGAATAGCTGCAGGCACTCCATTACATTTCATTTCCTTCTGACGGCATCTAATTTACATGGGAGATACAACAGGACAAAACAGGGTTATAGAAAACTGGGGGAGAAATTAGACACAAAAATATAGATGAGAGGAAATCAAATTTGTATCTTAGAGCAGATGGAGGCGGAGCCATTTCTGGAACTGTCCACACAGCTGGATTTACCCCGCTGGCCCAGGCTGGCTAAAAAAAACAAATAAAAATGAAAATTAATTTTCTACACCTTACTGGACATCTATAAATGGAGGATGCCACTCAAAAGGCAATCTCCCCCCAAACATTTACGAAACATTGTGCAATTTATATCTTGTGCTTGACAGAGTGTCCAAAAGTAATTTCAACACTCTGTACCATTGCCACAGCTATTTGCTGAGGATGCCAGTCAGTGCTCTGCGAGTGCGTTATTGCAGTATAATTTCCCTTTTCTTTCCAAGCTGCGGTGCTTTAAAATGCAACAGGCACTGGCCACTGGCCTCTTGCTTCTGATGGAAAATCTGGATGTGCCAACATGTGTAAGGTCAACAATACAAAGTCCGCTTATTGACTGTAAATCTGGGCAGCCTGATGACAGAGATGAGCTTTCAGTCTTTATGGAGACACAGCAAAAAGCTCCAGGGAACTATAGTGGAAAATCAGTTATAAATGTATTTTATTGACTTTCTCTTCATGCATTTTAATCTCCCAAATCATCAGGCACCATGTCTGATGAGCAGGGACTGCTATTTGCCAGAAGCTGGGAATGGGCAAGAGAATGGATCACTTGAAGATGGCCTGTTCTGTTCATTCCCTCTGAAGCACCTGGCATTGGCCGCTGTCGGAAGACAGGATACTGAGCTAGACTGTCCATTGCTCTGACCCAGCATGGCCGTTCTTATGTTCTTATATATACAGTGGTGCCCTCAATCTTCACTCCTGTAACTCTGGATGTTTAGCTTATTTATATAAACTTCACTTCCAGTTCCGGCTGAACTGTATGACTAGACCACCTGCTTCTTTGGAGAAAACCAGTGAGTTCTAGGTACAATATCATTTGCCTCCATCTTTTTCCACCAATGTTTATTTAGCCCACCTTAAATATGGTGCTGATTTAGTGATTTGAACAGGGAAGAAACAGTGCCTGATTTGCCCTTCTACTAAGCATTCTTACACTTAAGAATTTGGGTGTGAGATACCTCAGCAATTGGGCTCCAGTCCAGCCAGATAGTTTAGCAGTGGCTACATTTAAGCACAAAGGAGTCCTACTGGATTCACTTATGCTTAAAGTTAGTCACGGGCCTTGGTAGCTTGCTGAACTGGGGTGGTAACAACAAGGTTATTTGTTTTCAAAAATGTGTAGAAGAGAATTCCACTTAATTACTGTTTAAGCAGAAAATCTGAAATGTGGCTACATAAGAGCAATTTCTGGATTTTAACAAGCAGTTTGTTTCTGCTTCTCTGAGACATTCTCACCCTATTTATACTCAGATTTTCACTTTATTTCCTAGGCAGAATGAGAGAGAGAACCATGAAGCTGAATTAGAAACTCTTCTGTAATAACACAACACACAGAATAGGCAATGTGGTCAAACCCAACCATGGTTGTTTATGCTTAAACGCCCATTTCACACAGTTCTCAGAGGCTAAAATGCATTATCTTTTTGCCACACTTCAACTTTTAACCTTTTTTTACTTAGATTCTCTTCCATGCTCTTGCTGTGGTGATATTTTGGGAAATGGATAATAGTTCACTAAGTCAATTTCCCCAAAAATATCAATTCCCAGTAGAGGTGAAAGGATTTACCCTTTTTGCGAGGGGGGAAAAAAAGTCATTAAAATAACTGTATTCCACTAATTTTGCAAATGGATTTTGGTTAGAAAGATAAACATTTCCACTCCTGGCTAATGTATCATGTAAATTCTAATGATAATAGAGATCCCCTTCTTTCCCAAGCTGTTAAATGATTTCCTCGGGCTCCTCACAGAATACATGCCTCATTTAAATCCTCTCTCTTCTCTGTTGCAAATAATGAAAACCAGATTCATTCTGCAGATTTGTCACTTAAAATTTGTATTAAAAAAGGGAGTTATATGTTAAAACCATAAGAGTTTTGAACTAATTAATAGAAGTTTTGGCAGGGCTTTGTAGGTTCAGTTGTTATTCTAAATAGTTTCTTATACTTTCAACCTAATTAGCCTTCCGTTGTAAGAGGAGATAGACAGAAAAAACAATTCTACCGTATGTGTTGGGATTAGGTACGATGTGTTTGGGCTGGAAGATGAGCACATTGAAGGAATAATGCAGATTAATAATACAAAAAGGATTTCTACAAAGCATTCTGTCATTTTGCTTTGTATATTTTTACAGCCTGGAGTTTTACCCAGATTCAAAGGTACCCAAAAAAAACTCCCAACAGAATTCACCAAAAGGGCTTTGTTGAGGTCAGAAAGAAAAGGAACTGATACAGTTCTGCCTTGGTTCCTTTCAAAACCTACAAATTATCCAAAGTGACTTCAGATTGCTGCCCACACTCAATGGAATGCTTCCTAAAACTTGGCAAAGTTTTTCACAAACCTGGCTTTAGCCATTTTTGTGTAGGGGAATTACACAAAAATGAGGAAGCTTGTTAAATGGAAATTAAAAAGTAGAATCCCAAGAGTGAAATGCCTGCAAGCTGCATGGAAGCTTTTTTAAAATGCCATAATAGGGATTCAAATTAAATATATATCCCAAAGTAAAAAACATAGTAAGAGGACCATGCTAAACAACAGAGTAGAAGAAGTGGTTTGAGGCAAAAAGGCATCCTTTAAAAATTGGAAGTCAAATCCTACTGAGGAAAATGAAAAGGAGCAAAAACTCTGGCAAGTCAAGGGTAAAAGCATAATTAACTTGGCCAAAAAAGAATTTGCAGACACAAAAATTAACATAAAAAAGTTGTAAGTACATCAGAAGCAGGAAGCCTGTCAAACAATCAGTGGGGCCACTGGACAATCAAGGTGCTAAAGGAGCATTCAAGAAAGACAAGGCTATTGCAGAGAAGCAAAACTAATTCCTTGCCTCAATCTTCACTGCCGAGGATGTGAGGGAGTTTCCCACATCTGAGCTATTCTTTTGAGGTGACAAATCTGAGGAGATATGACAGAGGTCAATAAAATCAGGACTGATGTGGAGAACGTGAATAAGGAAGTGTTATTTATCCCGTCACATAACACAAGAGTCAGGAGTCAGCCAATGAAATTAATAGGCAGCAGGTTTAAAACAAGCATAAGGAAGTACTACTTCACAGAATGCACTGTCAACCTGTGGAACTCGTTGCCAGGAGGATATTGTGAAGGCCAAAACTACAAAAAAGGTTCATAAAAGAATTCAATAAATTCATGGACGATACGTCCGTCAATGGCTATTAGCCAAGATGGTCAGGGAGGCAACCCCATGCTCTGGGTATTGTAAACCTCTAACTGCCAGAAGTGGGGACTGGACTACAGGGGATGGATCACTCAATGATTCCCTGTTCTGTTCATTCCTTCTGAAACACCTGGCACAGGCCATTGACAGAAGACAGGATACTGTGCTAGATAGACCATTGGTCTGACCATTCTTATACTTTTATGTCCCAGATTAGTAAAAAAACACAGGAATTAAGTGAGTTTTACCTGCTTTAAGGTTTCAGTCACAAAAGATTTGCCCAGTTTTAAATGTGACTCATACCTTTCATGCAGAAAAGGTAGGCATGTTCCAACAAATATTTCTGTTCTATGATTGGGAAAAAGCCAGATGGTGTATTCATAGTAGATGATGAAGAAGATGATGATGATGAAATGCTTTTCATTCCAACAGTAACTCAGGAAGATGTTAAAAAATAGCTACCAAAGTTAAACATTTTTAAATTAGTAGGTCCAGACAATTTGCATCTGAGAGATTTAAAAGAGCTGGCTGAGGAACTCTTTGAATCATTAATGTTGATTTTCAATAAATCTTTGAACACTAGGGCAGTTCCAGAAGACTGGAACAAAGCTAATGTTGTGCAGATGTTTTAAAAGGTCAAGCAAGATGAACCAGGTAATTAGAGACCTGTCAGACTACCATGGGTTCCAATGGAAGGGTGGATACAGTACGTAATTAATAAAGAATTAAAGGAGAGTAATATAGTTAATGTCAATTAACATGGGCTTATAGATAGTAACTTGTTTTTTTAATGAGATTACAAGTTTGGTAGTTAAAGGTAATAGTGTTAATAGAATATACTCACCCTTCTGTAAGGCATTTGACTGGGTACCACGTGACACTTTGATTAAGAAATTAGAACAATAGAAATAAAACATGGCCCACACTAAATGGATTAAACACTAGCTAATTGATTGGTCTCACAATGTAACTGCAAACAGAGACTTGTTCTTGAGTGGGGCAGTTTCAAGTGGGGTCCCTCAGGGACTTGGCCGGACTCTAACATTTTTATCAATGACCTGGAAGAAACCATAAAGTCATCACACTCCAAAAGGAAAAATGGGCCAGGGCACCTGAGACAAAACAAGTGGATAGAGCCAATCAGTGGGGTTAAATGGGCAACAAATAATCATAATAGGATATGCACAATTCTAAAGTGCTCAGTGGCTTTTCACCCACCCACCATGGTCAGTTGCACTTTTGTGATACAGCGGAGGGGAGTTTAGAGGAGAAGTTGACAAGTCCATAATCTGGCTCTATTTGAGGTATTTATCTGGCCCCCATTACCATAATGTCCGAACACTTCACAATCTTCCTTGAATTTGTCCTCACAGGACCTCCAAGAGGGAGGGAATTGCTGCTATCTCCATTTTACAAATGGGGAACTACGGTGCACAGAACTAAGTGACTTTCCCAAGTAGTCTGTGGCAGAACAGGGAACCGAATCGAGGTCTCTCAAATCACAGCCCAGCACCCTAACCATTGTACCCTCCTCCCTTTCCATTAGGCTGTACTTGTGCATTTATCAGCCTGATTCCCATCATGGGATTCTGAGCAGCTTTGTGGAAGCATCGGAGCCTCTGGAGGTGTCTCCAAACCAAATGTCAGGAACTTCCCAGGCTCCCCCATTGCTAGTGCTGGGTTTACATTACAGTTTCATGTACCGGAATATCAGACAATTATTTTTTTACAACACTTTTTAGTTCCTAAGTGAACACAGCATGTTTTATGATCTGCATTTCCCTGCTTTGATCATCCGTTCTGCATATCAGTTTTCATATTTAGCGGTACAGAAGAATACGTAATGAATGCAAATGTTACGCCTTCAGAGATTAATGTCTAGACTTCAGAGCCTAATCCTCGCCAATCCTACACCCCAATACAATGTTTTCATATTTAATACATTCTGAGGGATTTTGCTTTTATAAATAATGAACTAATCTCATTTTCAATGCATCGCCTTGCAGTTTAGTAGCAAAATAAAGCAATGCACTCTGAGCTTGAAGAAAATCGATTTTAACCAGCATTAACCACCTCCCCCAGAAAAAGGTTTTTCAGGCTAGGCAGTTGTTTCTTTCTTAAACAAAAGTGCACTGCTTGAGTGGCTTATTCGTGGCTGAAGAGCAATGGTCATTGGAGCCCCTCTGCATGGGAGCAGGTTAGGGGTCAGAGCATGGGGAACAGAGTCCCTCTGTGGATATCTGTGCTGCTGCTCATGTTGCAGTGAGAGAAACTAAACTTCCCAATCAAACAATCCAGGAAAACAGTGGTTTTGACTGAGGGTTTTGTGGGGTTTTGGAGTGCAACTAAAAAGATTGGGGGTATAGAAAAGCTTCCATATGAGGAGAGATTAATAAGACTAGGACTTTTCATCTTGGAAAACAGACAAATAAGGAGGGATATGATAGAGGTCTATAAAATCACGACTGGTGTGGAGAAAGTAAATAAGGAAGTGTTATTTACTCCTTCTCATAACACAAAAACTAGGAGTGACCAAATGAAATTAATAGGCAGCAGGTTTTAAATGAACGAAAGGAAGTATTTCTTCACACAGTGCACAGTTAACTTGTGGAACTCCTTGCCAGAGGATGCATTTTCTTGACTCATCTTGCCTAGCCAGGAGAGGCAGATATTGTTGTTTGACAGGGAGGCTGGGAATGGCAAGCAGGATGGATCACTTGGTGTTTACCTGTTCTAGTCATTCCTTCTGAAGGACCTGGCATTGGTCACTGTTGGCAGACAGGATACTGGGCTAGATGGACCATTGGTCTGACCCAGTATGGCTGCTCTTATGAGTGTTTCACATTGGATGGTTGCAAAACCAAAGAATCAAGCCAAGGAAAAGGAATCCCTTGCAAACAGAAGTTCTAATTTAGATCCTCATCCAGATTGCCAAATCCTTGCACCAGATTCTGTTCTCATTTATACTAGTGTGAAGATTAGGGGCATGGGATTGAAGTCAAGCATGTGTATAAGCATTTTGCTTGTCAAAATCAGGGCTTTTGAGAGAACTATTGTACTGACCCTTGCAGAATATTGCAATTTGTTAATTTCATGATTATGGGTAAAACAAAAACCACACAAGACCCCCAATGTTCATTTTTTTAACAATAGTGAATAAGAACAATCTACTGCATGTCTCTGCCATCTGAATAAAGATGTGCAGAATTGTCCTGAGTTATTACAGAATAATATGCTGTCTGCCATATTGTAATGGATAATAATTAACAGCTCTAAACTTAATGCTGGAATCACAATCTAGGTTGCGAAAGAAATGAGGCAGAAAGTAACCTTGATTGCTCAAGACCATCTGGCTCCATATACAAGAGCATCACATAACAGCATGGGGAGAAGGTAAAGAAGGCAGGATAGACATTGTGGAGAGCCACCTGCCACTCCCCTAGCCTCCTGAGCAGGGAAATGAATAAGAAGCAATCCACTGTAGCTGAAATGACTGGGAATAAAATGAGCATGAGTGGTAAATTGGACCTGCCATGTGTCCAGCTCTTAGCCTATTTATTTCCCTAGGGCAGCAGAGTGAAATGCATTTTTGGTACCCACGGAATGTGTCAAGAGGAGGAGGATGCTCTTAGAAAGTGTAGCAAGATGCTAATTCTCCCCTTTTAGAAACAAACAAAAAATTACAAACAAAAATAAGAGGGGCAAAATGCCTGAAATTCCTCCATGTGCCTACGTGCAGGAGGCTGCAATGCCCTTCATGTCAAAGTCCTGCAGAATTGAATAAGGACTTAGGCTTTGATTCAGCAAGATACATCAGTACTTGTATAAATCTGAGAACGTGTACTGCCCCACTGACATCAGTGGGACTAACCACCTTCTTAAAGTCAGGCAGGTTCTGAAGTTATGCGAATCAGGGCCTAAAGCAACAGGGTTCTATACCTGCTTCCTATAGCTTCCTATAGCATTGACTTGGGGGGGCAACAATGGCTTTGGTATAGAGAATTATAACCTGGGATTCTAGAGAATGCTGGAAACGTTCTGCAAAACGGGAATTGCTCTAGTAAAGGTTCATGGCCGAAGGAAACAGAGTTCGATGAGCACTTACCGGGTATCCTCAAATAAATGCTTCCCAGGAGCAGCCCAGAAAGGAGATTTCAACTCCTGCTGAACAGGGGAGCAGGAGTCGACCCAGCCTGTGTGCATGTTGCAATTCCAAACTGCGCTGTAGACAACTGGCATTTCCCAGTGGCCAGTCTCTGAATTGACAGTTCATTTTTCTCCCCACTCAGCTGTCTCCGCTGTAACCACAGCAGTCTGTGTCCTCCCCATGAAGGCATCTTCTGATATTTGCCATCCTTTTTCTTTTTTTTTTCCTTTTTCTTTATTTTTCGGGTTGTGACATCACTCACTCTTCCATTTATGCCCTTCATATTTTACTGGTGGGGTTTCCCATCTGGCTTCCAGATTTAGGAGTCATTTTACCCAGGCCAGCTTTAAATAGCCATCCACCAAAGAAACACCAGCCAAAGAGGAAAGTCATTTTCTAGACTCATCTGGTTCTGAAATGATTAACACAAATCTCAGTGCTCAGCATGGTGGACAAAACATCCCCAGGCCTTAGTCCTGCACATGCTCACACACAGGCTTAGCTTTGCAGACGGGAGTCCTCCCATTTACTTCAGCTTCTGCTTACACCGTTTGCTGGATCAGAGCTCTTCAGGAACTGCGGTGCCTAGACAGGAGTCCTACAGTCTCCAGGGCTGTCGTTCTGGCACCGTCCATCAGCACCAACACTAGAATGAGAAACCAAAAATGAACTAATTTCAATTTTTGTTATTTAAAAAGAAAAGGATCATTTTTATTTTATTCCATAGACTTCTTTGAACAACTGATTTTTAAATTTATGAACATGTTCTAACTGGGTTTTTTGTTTTGTTTTGTTTTTCAAAGACCATGTTTCCCTGCACACGGGGTTTTGTTCCTCATACAATCAGACAGGCGGGATAATTTGTTGTGAATACAATGCTGGCGTTATTTTTGTTTCTGTGAAAGCAAGCAGAGGTTTTGTATTCCCTTCCAGCTACATGACTTCCCTCTCGGTGATTTAAAATTAATGGAAGGCATCAAACTTGTATTGCTGGAAGCCTGGAAGCTCCCCAAAGTCTGCATCTCGTTGGTTTGCACGGGGAGTTGGGGCATGTCGGAACCCAGGAGCAATCTAGCCAGGGGAGAGAGAGATCGCCAAAGTCAGAATGCTGGATGCAGAGCTGATTTCAAACTGACAGCCTGTAACAAAGGCTGAAGCAAGGGGGAAGGAGTCGGGTTTTGTCTGCTGTAATATTTGTTATCAAGGCAGCAAAGATACAAGCTTCACCTCTAGTACAATGGGCCCTCCAATGTCACTTCCTAAGTTCCTCAGGACTGCATGTTTCTAAAGGAGACTGTTGACAGAGGAATTACTGTATTTATCTCTCTCCCACTCCTAGGTCTCACCAGTGTCATCCCCAGAGAGAGACAGGAGCCTGTTTCATCACTTTTTTATGCTGGTACAGATTCTATTGTTCCCATTCTTCCCAGGACCCTGACCACAACAAAGCCTACAGGGGACAGAGGCTGTAAAAGTAATTGATCATAGCAAGAGAATACTTTTTAAAAAGAATATCACAAGCAGAATCAAATCTGAACTGTTTCCAGGCCAGGAAGAAAAACAGCTTCTTCCAAGAGCTTTTCTGTGCCGCTCTGCCGTGGGCACAAGCATTGCCATTGCTGGTTTTCATGAAGACCAGTTCTGCCACGCCTCTCTGTGCCAGACCTGCTCGTGATGAAAAAGAAACCAGCGGCGTGCTCTGGTACATCTTTCGCAACCTGGCCCTGCCTCATAGCCCGGGGCAGGGACACTGCAAGGCCTCTGCTATGTTTCAGGCTCTTCCTCACGCCCATGAGAGTCAGGCAGGGCCCGATTTTCAGACGCGCTAGGGCAGGATTTCCAAGTGCTCAGCTTCTGCACTCAGGGCCAGGTTTTCGGAAAGAACTCAGCTCCCATTGAGGCACCAACATTCAGGCTGGGTTTTCAGAAGTGCTCAGCACCCAGTGGGATGAACTATAGCCCTGCGGCCTGAGTCAAAGACCAGTGCAGTAATAGCGGTCTGCCCACTGGCGTCAACAGTTCGGGCACTATAATCCTCTGTGCTTAAATTTCCCTTCAGTGGCATGGGAGTAATAATGCCAACTCACCTCCCAGGGGTGTTACAGGGACATGTTAATTCACACTTGTGAGGCACTCCAGGTATTGCAGTGATGAGCACAACAGAAAACTCGGTGCCTTTGACTAAACAGGGTTTCTAAACTACAGCAGGCAAAAATCCACAAGTGCCAAAATAATGCCAGGACCTCTTTCCCCATCTCCTCCCGAAGGAGAGCACCTGTTACTTTTCCACTCAAAGCAGTGACACCCTAGATTTGCCGGTGTGACTGAGATCAGAAAGCCCTTTGTAAGCAAGCCAGTCACGAATTTTCCAGTTAAATGTCTTTTCTATTGGAAAATGCTCATTTGTCAAAACAAAACCTGTTCCTGGGAAAGAGCCAGGCTCTGCAAAATTTCCCCTTTCAAAAAGGATTCAGGAAAAAAAAAATTTCAAAATTGTCAAAATGTTCCATTGTGACATTTTCAGAATGAAAAAAATTCTACTTTTTTGATTGAAATGTTTCAAAAAGTGTTTCGGTTCA
Source organism: Mesoclemmys tuberculata (assembly GCA_007922155.1). Lineage (NCBI taxonomy): Eukaryota > Metazoa > Chordata > Testudines > Chelidae > Mesoclemmys > Mesoclemmys tuberculata. Next base: position 15,172,229 of record ML675715.1, on the reverse strand, counting down.
TAAAAATATTCAAGATTTTGACTTTCCATCCTCATTCAGTACAAGCAAAATTTTTGAAATCTCAAAAATTCTCCTGGGGATGAGAACACTGGATGCTGCTCACCTCTAATGGTCAGGCCATCCACTGCTTGATTCTTCCCACAGGCTTCAGCACTCATGGGGAAGACCCTGGGAGAGATTTTCCAAGTTGCAACGGGCAGTTAGGCACCTGTCTCTAATGGAAAGTTGATAGCAATTGGACATACATATGTCCAAGTTGCACCTCTGAACATCCATCCCTGTAGCCCGTTGTGCTTCAGTGCAGTCGATCCAGAATGTCGGCATATCTGCACTGACCCAGTAGAAAGCGGCAATTTGAGCTACTTTCCCACTGCTGATTTTACAAGCCGCTTCTGTCCATTGCCTCAGGTCCCCGGGTGTCTTGTAAAGCAGTGTAGCACGACAAACGCAACCTGTTGTGATGCCAAATAACAAGGCATCTCCTGAAAAATGTGATAATGGAAAGTGTTTGGGAATTTGCCTTTGTAAAGCACTGTCAAAGAATGTTTACGACTACCCTAAGTTGTTTTCTTGCCCGCAGAGATACCAGGTAGTTTTCCAGCCGTTGGCAAATCTAATATAGCCTTAGATATGGGAGATCTGCCCATCACCTGACAGCATGTTCTCTGAGCTCTGGGAGCTGTCGCTTGGGAGGGAGTCAGGGCAGGGATATGTCAGCACTGTGTACAACATGGGAAATTCTGAGCACGTTTTAGAAGACCTGCGACACGGACTCTTCTTTCTAATAAGAGCACAGCAGAACCACAGAGGCATAAGGCACAAATACAGGCTCACCTGGCACTGAGAGATATTGGAAGAGGGCTGCTTTATTGTCCAGAAATCTGGAATCAAGATTTCTTTCCTCAGAGAAGGGTGACCAATCTAAGATTGCACCAAATCTCCAGATGCAATGGGAAAAGCCAAGGTCCTGAAAACATGTGCTTTCCACAGGGCAGGTGGCGTGAATCTCCCTGCCTCAGAGCATTCTCCCCTACTTCACACACATCCCAGTCTTCTCCCCTCGTCCCACTCACGTCCATCTCCAGCCATCCCTAAACCCTTAAACCTGAGTGACCGAAACATTTAAGTACATGCAGTGTTCCAAAAGACTTCAGTGGGATTTAAGCATGTAGATGCATAGATTCCAAGGCCCGAAAGGACCATTATGATCATCTTGTCTGACCCCCAGGCCAGAGAACTTGCACAAAATAATTCCTAGAGCAGATATTTTTAGAAAAACATCCAATCTCCATTTAAAATTTGTCAGTGAGGGACAGTCCCTTGGTAAACTGTTCAAGCGTACTTACGAGTTCGGTTGAATAGGGATGTGATTTCCCACATGTTTAAAGTTCCCTGCTTAGCAAAGCAGTTAAGCACATATTTTACTTTAAGCATGTGCTTAAATCCTATTGAAGTCCATTGGGATTTAAGCATCCGCTTAGCAAATCAGGGCCTCAGTTTATAAAAATTCGGACTGAGTTTTAGGCACAGTTAAGCCTTGTCTGAACCTGTTAGGGTTGGGTGTGGGGGATTTGTGGGGTGAGGTGTGAAGGGGATTTAAAACTATGTGTGGTATTTTTAGGATTCTATCCCCGTAGTATAAATATTACATATAATTTGCCAGTGGTAAGTGGTTGAATTTAGTCATAGTAGGAAAATCTGGTCTGTGTCCATTCTAAATGTGATTCGTAGTGAATGGGCTTAATAATAGATCATAAATTCTGGAAACTAAGTTTTAATTCATTCATTCACTGAGCCATCCCTTTGTTTTATTCGTGGGCGATCACTTCACACGTAAACCTTGTTATTGCTCACTGGAAGTCATTAAAATGTGTGGAGTAAATTCCAAAAATGTTTGTCATTTTGAGATCATTTGTAAACAAGTAAATAAGAAACTGTCCCTCTGTAGCAATGATTTGAAGCTGCTGATAAAGAGCTTTCTCCTGACAAACCTTACGTGAGTACTGTTTATTCTCACAGGTTCTTCTTACTTCAGGGAGTCCTCTCTACTCAGGCAACTAGTCCCTTTGATTTCTGTCAGGCTGCTCCTGTGAGTAGATGTTTGCATAATCAAGCCAGATTTATTTCTCCTCTTTCTAGCATCACCCACCAAGCCTGTCTTTGTGGGAGGAATTGCTGTTTCCTCACTGATGGGGGATGGGACTACCTTGTAATTTTAGAGAGAACTGGCAACCTTTGTTCCTGCCTGTGTGAGGCTCTCCTCCCGCTCAATCTCCCTCCTCAATCATTGTAAGGGAAAGAGGAGCCCCCAACCCACACTGGACAGAATCTTGGAAATAACCTTTTTCTTCTCAAAGATCCTGCTGAATTTTAGATAAAAAGGCAGCTTTCCTTTCAATAATGCATTTCCCCCTCAGCTCCTTTGCTATCAAAATAAGTTTCCAGAAAAGAAAGCTCAAAAGATGACACTTCCCCAAATTCAGACTGCAGAACCGAAGGTTGGACTTACAAGAAGTCTGGCTGCAGAGAGCGTAATGGTAATCAATGTGTAAATTTCAACCTCTTTTTTTTTTAAAAGGCTTTTTCTTATTGTGCTTCTGGGGCCCCTCAGGAAAAGCAGGGGATTGGATATTGTTTGAAATCAGGACATTTGGAAGAAGGGTCAGCTAGGCTTTCCTCCACACACTCACTGCACCCTCAAGCTCAACTTACAGCTAAACCTACAGAATTCAGCGTGCAGAGTCCCAGAGGGAAGCTGAAAATATTCTATTGCATTGTGGGGCATGAAAGAAGGGAAGGCAATTTGCATAATCCTTCCCTTTGTCTCTGCCCCTCTCTGGGTCTTGAAACCATACAAGAGAATTTGCTTGAAAGGACTTGGGCAGGAAAAGCAAAAGCTTGCCAGACGCTACCAGCTGTTATTATTGCAGTGTTTATCGCTAGCAGCACCCTCTGTGCGCTGGCGCTTCACAGAGGCAAAGGAAGACGTGGTCCTTGCCCCCAATCTAAAAAGCCAAGCAGACAAATAGAGCACTGGGGGGTAAAGGTACCACATATCAGTTGTGGCTCAGGAGTCAGAGCTGATTTGGCTTGACACTGCAAAGTTGGCTGTTATTGTGAAAGCAAAACAAGGCAAATGGCAAGATATGCTGGCTAGCCTCCATCGTCCAGCAAATGGATGCAACAAACGGGTAGCTACAACTTTACCGAGGTGTCCAGGTGGGGCGTGCGTGTGAGAGATCACTGCCACCAACCCCATCCCCTTAAACCAACACCCTTCAAGAGTCCTTTGTCTAGTCCCAGAAGAGATATAGCACCGGCTACTGCAGCAGGAACACCTCCTCACACACACTGCTGCTGTCGCCATGGTGAAACCATGGCCAAGGACGGGGCGAGAAGGGTGCTCAGCTCCATGGCACATCTGGCCTAGGTCTCAGCTGAGATTGCCAATTGCGGCCGATTGTGTTGAGAGGGACATCGGAGGGGCTGGGGCTGGGGGCAGTAGGGGACCTGTGCACCATAAACTGGACTGAGAATCCCTAAACTCAGGGTACAGGTGCAGACATTTGAAGACCATCAGCTGGCGACATGCTTCATAGATTAAGTCAAAGGGGCTACCCCAGTTTACACCAGTTGAGGATCTGGCCCAGAGACTTTATCCAATGCATTTTTCCCCTTTAAACTTTTTGAGAGAGGGTTTAAAAGCAATGGCCCTGTTGCCTGTTATTCCTCAAATCGCAGGAATTAGAGACAGAAACAGCAGTTTGATCACCTTGGCTCGTGGCAGAGCGCTCCCCAAAGCAACGCGCAATCATTTGTTTATTGGCCCTTTCCCATCATTAGCACATTCAAAACATTCCCAGCAAAGTGCTACTGCACTGCAACTAAAAGCCTGTAGCAATACGGGGTGGAGGGTGTGTGGGGGGAAGTGCATGAGTGAATGTGCATATTTTTCCCTTGGTGGAATTACAGTTTATTTTCTGTATCCATTTAATATACTATCTATAGCATAAATGAATTCAGTAAAGTGCTTCCTGTAAATGGTTTAACATATGAAACACAGGCCTGTTGTGTTACTCAGCCCCCTCATGACTAAGTATTTACAGCGCTGCCTGAACAAAATTAAAATTGAAGCTCCTAATGAATAAAGCACTGCACTTGCTGGAAAGGAGAGCTTCCCTGCTTGACCAGATTTATCTCAGCCAAAGCATGCATCTTCACGGCAAGCGCTACAGGTAATTGTTTTTATCAAGGCAAATTACTTATATGGGATTATATTTATACATCTTATTTACTTGGCAACGTAATTCCCATCTCTTCTGGCAGGACAAATAACCAGGCAAAGCTGATCCAGAGGAATAGTCCCATTGTAAGAACAGCGAGGCTCAGGACCATAGTTTGAAGAAGTGTGTGAACTTTTGGTTGCTTATCCAAAACAAACTCAAACTCTGGATCTTTCCAGGTTCTCAGTTATCACCACCCCACAGCGAAAGCCATTTTCACAGGATTAGATTCAGCCTTTGGGTTTTATTAATTGTTAAGTGAAAGTACAGCATACCTTCCAGATACCAGTAAAAACCTCCCAACTGCTGCATTCTGACAAGCCTCGCATTTCCCCTTGACAGCTTAATGAGACATGATTCTGTTTGCTCTGATGTATTCAGAGATCATTTGAAACAGCGCATTCTACTTTGCCAGGCAAATCTTGACACTCCACATCAAAACTGTTTCAGGCATTCTGCCATTCAAACAACAACAGAAGCGCCTGCAAACTCAATTTAGAAACATAAAAGGATACAACTGAAAGGACATTTTATTGTAGTTTTGTCTTGTTTTGTTTATAATACAGCAAGATGTTTTCCCTCTGTATTGAAACATGCAGCCGCAAAGAAAAAAAGAAAAAGTAACACAAGGTGCAAGACATAATACTCAAACCAGAGAATGGGAGCCTTCAAATAATGGGAAGTACAGGTATATTTGAAGCCTGATTCTTTTAGTATCACTTGCTGGGGGCAACTAGTGAATGTTTCTGTTACCCCACACTGTCACCCAAATTAATCCTTTGGCAGAATTGCATATGCATCCACACCTCCAGGAGGTTTCATGCATTTTCTGGGATATTCTGTATTTGGCTGGTGGAGCAGAAGATTGCTAACAAACCCATGAGCTGAGGCAACTAAAAACCATGGAAGACTACAATGCAGTGGTCAGGGATTGGTGCTAATGTCCAAAGAAGATTTGTGGAAATTCCCAGCAGGGTTTCCTCTCACCATACCCTAGCTGCAGGATTACATTTTGGAACTATATATTGTCCTTCATAACATGTATGCCGGGGGACACTTTAATGGAAACTATATATTGGGTTTCCATTGAAATGTCCCCTGGCATACATGTTATGAAGGACAACGGCCCCAGACTTAAGGGGCCCATTTCTCAGTCACACATCACCTCATGTAGCTCCTTGCCTTTGCACAAAGTGGGTGTGAAATGCAGCCCTTCTGATTAGGTGGCATTTTCCAGCAGCACTAATGTGAATAGCTACATGGAGTGCAGGGCAATAGAAACTGGACCCCAAAAGTCGCAGATGTAGGCAGGGCAAAAAGGGAAGTGGCTCATAAGCAAGCAAGCCAATAAGGTGCATGTAACATCCAGAAAAAAAATGAATCTGTCATTCTTGTTCCCTTGTCTTTCCTTACTCCCTTCCCTCCTAGTAGCTAGGATAGGAAAAGACAGGCTTTTTCCCCCTAGGTCTGAGCAGTGGAGCAGCTCCTGGCACCAACATTCATTTTAATTCAGCCCCCAAGGCACAAACTTTAGCTGAGCCCAAAGCAAAAGAGACCCTGGCAACCCAAAACACCATACAAGGCTACAAATCTAGCTAGCCTCTCCCCCCCTCCCCCCAGCCCACTCTCCTTGCTGCTAGTTCTATTCCCCAGCCCTGAGAGAGGGTGAGCTACCCTATCCCCTTAGAAATTTGCTGTCTAATTGAAAGTAATTGGGGAATTGCTGGGACAGCCTGGCTGCCTTAGGCAGGGTGTTAACCCCTTCCTCCTCAGCCATAATAGCACGGGTGCCAGAGCACCAAAATGACTCCTGTTTAGCGAGGAGTGTAGCAAGCTCCCTAGTAGATGATACTGCAGTAGGACCCAGTCCATAAGGCTTCCGTAGTAGCTGCTGGCTCTAGAGTCCAGCTACTGGCTCACTGTCAACCAGGCACTGATTACCAGAAGTGCTAAGCGCCCCAAATCCACCCAGCTGAAATCAATGGGAGCAGCAAGTGCTCAGCAGTAGGCCTACAAACCCCTTCCTCATTAAATGCTGTCCCTGGCAGGTGTGTACCCTTTGGGTGCCCTGAGGGTTTATGACCTTTGGGGACATGCTGGCTAGAGCTGGAGCAGTTGATGTAAACAAGATGTGGGAGAGGATTTGCGGAGACTTGATGTGGCTCTAGCGATGCCTAGGTATTCGCTGACTTTGGGTGTCTAGACTGTGAGCCTCTCAGCCGGGGGAGACAGAGTCATGACAGCAGAGCTCAAGCGAGGGCACTACAAATAGCAGCAGGGAGTTTGTATCTCCTGTGGAGACTTGGCTTAGTCACCCAAGCTCAGAAGAGCCGGGGGAGAGTTGGTGGGCTTGAGGGGCCAAGCTGCAACATCCACATGGCTGTTTCTAGTGCACTAGCCGGGGCCCTGAGTTGGTCTATTGGGTCTGGGAGGATTGCTTTTAACTGCAGTGCAAACCCACCCTGCTAGGTTAGGGCTCCACAGCTCTTGTGACTGTGGCTACCTGAGACACTCAGACAAACTAATTCCTGGTGTGATTCCAGAGAGGCCTGTTGTTTTTTCCAGTCATTTTGAGTACGTTATGAGAAAGGGAAGAAAATCCGCTTTGCCAGCCAGAAGCAATGCTGGCTGCCAGCCTTTTCTTTTCCAGTTTACCACATTCTGATAGCAGCATGAGCATCTGCCAGAGGCTGCAATACCCATCCTTCTCCACAAAGCCGTAATAGAGAGTTTGTGTTTGTAATCTAGCTCAAAGCGAGGAGACATGTTGCTTAGATGGTATGTGCATTGAGGGAAGTATTTATGACTTGACTTCATTTCAAGGACTACGTTGCTTCATTCTGACACACAGAGCACAAAGAATGTAATGGAAGCTGTTTTCTTTGGGGGTTTCTTTTCAGAGCTTTACAGCAATATTCACCACATGCTTTTGTGCTGTATTAATAGGCAAACATGTTAATTTTGTGTTTATCGGCAGCAAAAGATAACAATCAAAGCAAGGAATGGTTTAACTTTATACCTAACCCTAAACTGCCCAAACTGCAAGATGTATTGACAGCGGACAACGCAGATGATGATTGTTTGTTTCTTGGCAAATCGTATCTTTGTCGTAATGGCAGCAGCCAACAATTTGCAACTCCATAAACTGGATGCATGATTCAAATTTCTGTATGGCACTAATGGATCATTGCTCCTATGGTAAACTGCTCGCAATAGGTAGGATTTAGCAGCAAGACGGATGCCTCTTGCTGCTAATTTTTTTTATTTAATTTTTTTATTTTACTTATTTAATTTTATTTTATTTTGCTTTATTTTGCAAGGTGCCGCAATCAACAAATGTATTAAATCTGAGCAAGCATTTCATGGATGGAGCTAGATCAAGTTACCAAATCCATTTAAGAGACAGGATTTAATTGCTTTTGGAAACAAACTTGTGTGTTAAGTTTAAAAACAAGTATACAGATTTTCATTTTCCAATAAAAAGCAAGGTTCTAAAAATGCTCCCTAGCCGGAAATGAAACCAGGGGGATAGTTTGGGAGGTGATGGAAACGTTGGGTTGGATCCCACAAGCTGTTAGGGTATATATATCTGTGTTGTAATCAGGGAGTGTGCATGCAACGCCTGTGGGCATACATGATCTAGCTTTAATTTAGCTAGCTTGGGGACCCATAGCCAGGAAGCATGGCATCAGTGGCTGCACTGCAGATCAGAAAAGGACGCTGGGTGCTTTACCAGCCCATGGTGAAGTCCATGCTGCCAAAGTGCCACTGCTAGATTAAAGTTAGCTCAGGTATGTCTACTCCTGCTGCAGTCAGACCTCTGGTTGCCACGTAGGCTTCTCCTTAGTCACACAAGTGGTCCCATTGGTAGCCACCCTCTTCCTAGGCACACTAGTTGGCTTGCAGAACTGTCCTTCTGTATCTGAGGCGTCTTAAGACTCTCACCATTCTATAGCGACTTTCCCAGGAGCATGAGCATGCACAACTGGACCCCAACACAGAGATAACGTCCTAGCTTCCATCTCTCCATTGCAGCTTCCCCATGTCTGCAAATGAGGATGTTACGGTAGCTTTTCAGGGGATGCTGTGAGGCACAAGTTAGTTCATACTGAGAGAGCAAAGCTCCTTGGAACAGTAATTGTGCCCAGCATATTGTTGGTGTCTAGCAAATAATGCCAGTGATGGCTGGGAATTATGAATAATAATTATCAGCTACTTGCTAATTAACATTTGCAATGTGCCTGGAGATCCTGGAGTGACGCACACCCTGTAAGTGCAGTTTTACTATCGTTATCACTCAGGCTGCTACACAGAAGCAGCCGCAATGGGATCAAATCCAGAAAGTCGTTTCCAGATCCGCTCATAAAGTGGCTATCACTGGCAACCTGGGAATTGCTCTTTTCTAGCCCCAAAGCCTACCATCTCCTAGGTGCTCTCCTGTTTTGCCAGTGGGAATGACCCCATGCATCAGCTGTTCGCCAGCCCCCAGTTCTAACCTGGCCCCTGCTCCCGTGCACACCCCAGGAGGGGAAGCAGTCTGTGCTAGCAGATCTGCTGCCTGGTCAGGGCCCTGGTTTATTTCACATTGTGCTGCAGTAGCTGCGGTAACACCAGCATGCACAATCTCCATTGCCTACACAGCTGCTTTTCTCTTCCCTTTGACTAGAAGAAGAGCAATGAAAGCCTTGTGGGAAAGGGGGAGGGAGGGGCTTTTCTTGGAGGGATACAAAGCATTCAAAAATCTATTGGCAGTATTAAGCAGTCCATTGAATTGCTCCCAGGAGCACTGGGCATGCATTCTGTTTACAGTGGTGAGGGCAGAAGGCTAAAGTACTTTACTTGACAGACTCATGTGATTTAAAGCTTAGACTTCATCAGGTTGAATCACAAACCATGTTTGAGTTATCATCAGTCACTATAAATAGTAGAGATGTGAGGGCTTGGAAAAACCCATCTGGCTCGCTCTCTTTCTCATCTGCAGCGCAGCACTTCCAGAGTGTGAACCTATGGGGATTTAATGACTTGGACTGGCTGGACCTTTGTAATGCACTGCATTCCAGCCACAGCCCAGGTCTCAGCATCCCACTTTCCTGAGAGGAAATTTTGGGCTGGAAAAGTTCCACTGCCAGCATTTTGAGTGGCTCCACGTGTGATATTTCATGCAGATTATATAATGAACTGATTTACACATCATTTATATATGGCCATAAACTTCAGGTTATGGTCAACACACCATGTCTCAAGCAATGACTGGGAAGAGGGGAGAAAGTCGGGGGGCTGCTAAGGTAGGTAAGTAAGTGAGTTCCAGATGGTGCCTGGGGTAGATGGGTGGGTGCTGGCCTATGCTAAGGGTCTGGGGAAAGAGAGTGAATGGGTGCTGGAAGGAGCCCATAGGATGCAGTCTGAGTGACATTTTTCAGACATAATTTATTCACTGAAAAATGCAATTTTGGGTCGACCAAATCTATTCACAAATTCCGTGGAGGGTCGGTCCCCAAATGAGGTCAAAACACAATTACTAAAGAAGAAGAGATGGAGAAATACACACACAGCTAGCATCCATTGAGTCCATGTGTTGAAACGTTTCTTAAGAAGCAGACTTTGAGCTCTAGGGGTTTTGGTGACTCAAGTTTCGCTCTTGTGGTCGCGGCTGCGAAGATGACATCCCAAGCGTCTTGTGTGCTGTGGGGCAGGTGTGGAGCTCTGGTAATGAAGAATGTCCTGGCAGAGCAGCTCCAGGAGCTTTGAGAGGGGGCTACTAAGAGGAAGTATTTATGCTTGGAATTACCTATATTATGTCTTCAGTTCTATTTGGTATATTAATTAAACTCAATGAGCTCAGTTGAGGAATCTTCATCACTAGCTGTGCCAATGCTGCCATCTGTAGCAGACTCTCCAGTAGTACAAAAATTCCCTCTGATCTCAAGACTCCATCTCAAGACATGCAGTTCCCCGAGAGGAAGCAGAGGGGAGAACGTATCAAGGTATAAGGGATTTTTCAGAGACGAAACTCACTAACCGTGAAAAATACTCACTGTACTGAGGAGAGAGACACAAAAGGAATTGCCCCAAAGTTCTGCCTGTAGGCATCTCCTCCCTTCCCAAACAAGCTTCTTTATTTTCCCTTCTCTTTAGGAAGGGATCCCTGATTCTCCCATCTCCAGCCTACTTGGCCACCCATCCTGCACTTCTCCAGTACTCCTCCCTCTGGTCCGGTTGCACACCAGCTCCATGCTCAACATATGGCACAACACATCTCACGGGAGAAGCCACTGAACATGAAAGATTTGCATTTTGGAGGCGAGAAAGGTTACAATGAGACAAATGGGAGCTGGCCAGCTGGCTGGATGGTTGGGTTGTCTTCCAGCAGTGATGGCTGTCTTAAAAGGTAGAAGAAAGAGGGAGTCGCAGGGAAAGTGAAGGGGTGGGAACAGTCAGAGATTGGACCGGAGCAGAAGGGGAACCTGATGACTTTTATCCAAGCCTGAGTAAATGTGAAGGTTCATTTCAATGAACAGGCAAAAGTTCACAGGAGTCTGCCCACTTCTGGTAATAAGCCACCCGCTGTTCTGCAGGTCTGTGACACCGCTGGGGGCCAGCTGTCACCTGCTGACCTGCATCTCTCCTCACCTCACCTGGTGACCTCACATCTACCCATGGACTCCGCGGGAAGTAAGGTTTGTGCAGTAGCTTTTCACCTCTGGAGAATCCGATTCAGGGATGACTGGAAACAAATGTGGTGGGCCTCAGAGATGTTCATCACACCTAGACAGACCGAGCCAGAAGACTGCTCAGAAGGGTCTCATTACTGAGTGATAGGGGACTCTGTAAATCAGGACTGGGCGCACCAGCCAAGCTGGGTGGACAAGAAGTCTACATAAGTTTAGCCTGCACTATTGGCCCAAAAGGAGAAACCAGGAACCCGTCTCTCCTCCACAAGTCCATCAAAGAGACTCGCTGGGCTCGCTCTCTCCCCTCCACGGTGAGCAGAGGACTGAAGTGCATCCATGGAGAGCTTCCACGAGCTAAGTGAAACTAAGACGAATGTTCAGAGATGCTCATTCAGCCATCTTTCCAAACCCAACCCTGGCAGCTCCCCACTCCAACGTCAACTTGGTGTGTGTGGTGGCGGTACACTGTATGCTCATCTCCGATTTCCAGCACATGCAAAACACCCCATAAATAATGTCGCTGGCAAATTAAATTTTTTTTAATTTGAAGCTGTCTTGCAAGCAGAGATGTCTAATCCTTGGAACATCTGCTCAAAGCAGGCAGCAATACTTTAAATGCCACTGCGCTCTTAAGAAGTTTCCCCCTTCTCTGTGGGGGCTCCTGAAAGAATTTTACTGGCTGAAAGCACTTCCCACCACTCCAGCTAATGATCACCCTGCCGACTGGTATCTGCATGCTGTGCTACTCTTTTAGTGCAGCCTGGGGAGGTGCAGAAGAGAATCGGCACACTAACATCTATTAATCCCCTACCGCTTGATTTCCCTTCATCTGAAAATAATTTCCCAGCCCAGGTGATAACCGGTGTCAGCCAGGACAGCCATTGGCAAAGCAGGCAGTGTCCCCGTGCTCCCAGCCTCTCCACCTTCATTGTTTGTCAGGGGATGCACTGCAGAATATCTCTAGGCTGAAGGATTTTGCTAGTTTCCAAGGTTTAGGTGGTCAATAAATTACAAAGGCTTGTGGGGAAGGGGGTGGAGGTTAGTGGCATATTTAAAGAGACGGGAGAGAGAGCTTTTGAGTGGTGCACTGGGAAATCCTCTGCTCTGAGAATTTTTAATATACAGCCGGCTCCGAATGAGAGCAGGTCAGGTGCTTCCATGAGCAAAGCACTGGAGAATTCCAGACTCCAAAATGCCCGTGAAGCAAGCAAAGACCCAGATGGCAAAGAGCACCCCCCCGCCTCTGCCTCTGCCCTGGACACCCCGATGTTGAGAGCAGGACCGAGTCTGCTCTCCGGCTGCCAGCAAGCTGTTCCTCCACTCATGCATAGGAATCCACAGCGAGAGGTAAAAGGGAAGCAACCGAGCTCCATTTTAGCCGGTAATTTTATCTCCCCCAGCCCTGGGGGGTTTCCCTGCAGTGATGGGGACTGCTGCAGCTGTGAGCCCCAGTCACAACGAAAGATGGTGGGAAGAGCATCACCCGGCCGCATGTGTGCTCGGAGAGGGGCAGCTGCTCATTCCTCCTGCCGACATGGGCCTGACCTGCTTGCAAAGAGAGCAGGGAGGCGAGGTCAAGGGCAGAGCACCAGGAACGGGCAGAAGGGAGGCAAAGGGTATCCCTTTGGGACTTAGCTAATGGTTTGGTTTCATTTAGGATTGGCCCCCATTGCTGTCTGGCACCAGTTACACATGTACAGTGGGAGCTTTTCCCTCCCTTTAGCCGACCCTCTCCTAGCTAGCCCCCCAAATACTCACGGAACTAGCATGGCATTTGCTGCCATCCCATTGTTCACTCTGCCGGTGTGGTCCACCTCTCCTCCGCCCTGGGTCTCTCTGATCTGTTTAGGTTGTAAGTTCTTGGGGGCCGGGACTGTCTGCTACTTGATCTTTGTATAGCACCTAGCACAGAGTGGCCCTGCTCTAGGCTGGCCCTCAGGCACTGTCGTACTAACCAGCAATAATCATCTTCATGCCAGATTTCTTTTAAAGGAAAAGGACCTGATCCGAGGCCTGTCGAACTCACTGGAAAGACTCCCATTGACTGCAATGGGCTTTGGAGCAGCACTTGAGCCAAAAAGCAGAAAGGCTGGGTATTGCGGCATTTAGAGCGACACCATCCAATCTGTTCCGCATGCAGGGAGGGCTGGCAGAGCTTTGGGGAGAAGGAAATCCCCCAGCACTGAAAAGGGCACAGAGATCCCCAGCAGGGTGAGATTGCCTTCAGGCAGGCTCCTTTGAGTTTCGAAGCTAAAATCCCTGTGTTCTGTTGGCCCCTCCTCCCCCCTCCAGTGCGTGCAAGACCAGGACCATCTGGCAAATGGAAACGTACCATGTTAGAGACATACGCATGCAGGCGAAAGATCCACCCAGCTCTTGCTTGAGCAACTGCCGTCACAAAGCGGATATCAGAGGCAACTGCACCAGACTACGAGCTTCAAAGCACAGCGTGCATAGAGTTTGCAGGGGGCATTTCAATCACCCAGCACAAGGACACAATCCAGCCCAGCCCCCTCAAAGCCCCAGGGTCCTAGCAAGTAGGCAACATGTCAGCTGAAAGCTGCTGGCCCAAATGCAGTTGGTGCGTGCACCTGGATTCCACCTGGCTTCGGGCCATGAGAGCCCTTTGGGTCCCGGGAGTTCTGGGGAGACTGCAAAAAAAACGATGATGCTCCGAAAAAACCGCAGTATGTTCCCCTGTTTAAACAAGGCTGCTGAGGAGGATGGGGGTGAGCCATGGCCGATGCGTTTACTTCTTTGTTTATTTTATTTAGCACAGCCGTATCCCTGCTGGGTCCAAGGCAATTAGCGTGTGCGGACAGGCACAAACCCGCCACATACGGTCTGCTCCACACGTGTGGCAGAGGGGATGCAGTCTGGGGACATCTGCCAGAACCCCAGTTCTCCCAGCTTTTGCAAAACGCCAGAGGCATCCAAAGGACATGCTGGCTACTTGGCTGATGCCAGAGATGACACCTAGCGGGTATACAGTGGTACGGATTGCAGCCTCCTCCGCCTTTGAAAGGGCAGGGACTCCTGAAAGCCTGCCGGTTGCGGCGCAGGATGCTCCACCTTGATCCAATAAGGGCTAGTACTGGGATGAGCCCAGATGAGACTTCCGAATGCAAGCTTCCCCAGAATATAAGCAACGTTCAAAATCCGTATCTAGGACCAGAGCCAAATGCCCCTCACTGAGGAGCCCAAGCAGAAAACCCCTCGTGCTTCAAGAAGGTTGAAATCCGGGCTCGGAGCTGAATTCCCAACTCCCAAAGGCAACGCATCTTGCAGAGACGGCGGATCCCAGCATGCAGTTCTGCGGCAATAAGGATTTTTCTTCAATGTGGGCCTCACAGAGCATGCCAAGCGGCCAGGCTGCAGTGCATCTGGGGCTGTGCTCTCCATGAGCTGCACCTCTGCATTACAGGTGAAGGCCATGTTGTCAGATCCTAACCCTTCCTCTGGCCCTCTGGACACACACTGGAGAGCCCCACCTGCCTTTCAGAGCTGTTCTCAGCTTGCCATGGAGAGTAGAAGGAGGGGTTTAGAGGACTAGACATTGGCTTTCCAGGGATGTGAAACACTCAGCGCTCAGTGTCCCGAGCAGGGTCTCCTTTGGTTCGGAGGCATGTCACCTGAGAGCGTGAATTATTATTGCTCAGCCCCCGGGGAGCCAGCCGAGCGCTCAGCAGAACAGCAAGTGTCGCTCCGGGTGCCTTTGCAGAGCGCGGGAGCAGTGTCAGCCCCCAACTCTTTCCTGCTGCAGAAGCCAAGTCATCTGTTTCGTTCTTTGCCTTCATGTATCCCCCACCCGCAACAGGAGCCCCCGGGTTTCAGTCAGTGAATTCACGTTCTCATCGGCTGACAGAGATTTCGCCGCGTTGCTGCCCAGGTTCTGCTCTGTCCCTCCATCCATTTCCTCTGTGGGCCAGGGCAGGGCGCGGCCGGGAGTTGGGTTTGGTTTTTAAAAGATTGGTTCAACGTCTGAGTTTCAAGCTCCGTCCTTTTACCTGGGGATCCTTCTTGCCCCCAGCCCAGCCAGCTGAGGAAATGGATAGTGGGGCAGAGTGAGACCCAGGCAGTGACAATGGCAGGGTTACTCCTGATTGAAACTCATGTGAGAGGAGAGTCAGGTCCAGTGTCTTTCCCTAGCAACTTCCCAGCTATTTTGAGCGCTGCGTAATATTATCAGCTCTTTAGTCTGAAGATGTGGGGGAATCTCTGACGGCCCAATAGCACAAGTTGGGTTTTACCCTTGTGCTACGAGTCACTTTAGCCAAAACTTTTTTTTCCCCCCTTTTTAATTTTTTTAATTGACTTGGTTTTCCCACAATGCCACAGCTGGTAGGCAGGGAAGAGAGTTATACGTATACAAATCTTAGCCTGTGTTCGTTTACTTTGTGGTTTCTCAAAGCACTCCATCACTAATTTTTATTATTAAAAACCAATAATGTTTAAGCTGCTTAAATCCAAGCGACACAAAATCAATGGGACAATATTGCTACCCTGGATGACTTGTGTAAATATTTTGTTTCTTGTTGTTTGCCCAGCGAAAATGCAGACAATCACTCTGGAGTGAGAAATGAACTAAAAGCTAGCCAGCAGCGTTTTGGTAATAACATTAGCATTGTAAAATGCGTCATTAGGTCAGTGCCTGTTGCTATCACAAGGCACTGGGGAGACCTGTGGAAAGGTAGGGGGGAGACAAGTTTATTAAAACCAGGTTTCGGAAAGAAGCTACTTTTAAAAAATGCTTCATGTCGCTTGTTTCGGTTGAATGGTGTCGTACAAACTGCGGCAGTTTTATTCACTACAAGCCTGCTCCCACCCTGACCGTGACTTCCCCACTTTAACTCATTGCACGGCCTGTTAATTAGATGTGCATTATTTCTTAAATAACCCTTGCTGCCTTGCTGTAGCTCTACTGCTCTGAGCTCTGCTGCTGAGAAAGAGGGAGTGTGTGAATCACAATGCCTGGTTTCTACTTCTGCCTTTGACCTGGCAGGATTCTTTGAGTGAGTTACTGAACCTCTCCAGTTCTCAGCCCCAATTTTAAATAGGCTTCCCAAGAGTCCTCACATGTGGGACTTTGGGATTCCCTTTCAGTGAACATTTGTGCATGGAAATTTTTGGAAAGTTGACCAAAAAGGGGTGTGAATGTGAATGAAGAAAAATGGTTTTAAAATTGCACAAAGCTTTTGAGGAGGGTGTTTGGTTTTGCTCTGACTCATGAACTCCGCTAAACTGCCATTTTCATTATCACCTCTTCCATCTCCTCCCAGTGGCTAGTTCAAAACTGATTGTAGCTTGTAGATTTCTTTAATAAAATCCCGTCGCTGGAGATTCGGAGCCCTAGTTGCCTGGAATTCCCAAACTCGAGATCAGCTAAAGCTGACAGAAGCTTTTAAAAATACTGTCAAGCACTGGAAGTGTCAGATTTGGTTAGGGAAAATCTGTGGCATTTGAGAATACAATAGCAGCCTGCAATCAGTACTGTAAAAATCAACAGCTCGTTCCTGAAGGGTAAAAAGTTGCATTTTAGGCAGTTTCTGAGGTTTATTGAAATTTGGGTATGAAAGTGCACTATAGACTTACATGTACTAGGCAAGACTGCAATAGAGCCCATGTGCATACACTTATTAAGGTAGTGGGGACAGGGGAATATTTCAAATCTGTCTGTTGAGCGATTGCTCTGCATCTGACCCACCCGTCCTCATCCTCAAAGGAAACCTGCACAAGACTTTCAAAAGACGAGCCTGGGAGCTTAAATTCATAACTCTGCTTGACACTAAAAATCATGGACTGAAGAGAGACACTGGATTTCTGGTTTATTACAATAATCTGTAACCCACTAACCCCCTCTTTTTGTCCTGTGACTTCAGAGGTGTTAACAGACGACACTCCCTTAGAATATGCGCTAACTGCTTATGCTAAACAATCTGTCCCCCTTGCATTTAGCTGGGACGCTCGGAGCACCTTTCCCAAGTGTGAAGAAGAGCTCGGTGTAGCTCAAACGCTTTTCACTCTCACCAACAGAAGTTGGTCCAATAAAATATATCACCTCAGCCACCTTGTCTCTCTAATATCCTGGGACCGACGCAGCTACAACTACACTGCGTATCACAAAACAATGGTATTTCTGCTCCTAAATTGGTAATGCATTTTTGAAAATCACACACTAAATAGACAATAGACATTAAGTGCTGGTCCATGGCCGCACACCGAGCCTGTGGCAGCACTAGGAATGGTGCTTTAATCCAGCTCCAGGCTTTAATCATCAGATCAGCCTTCCTCTTAGGTTCTGAGATGAGGAGAAAAGAGCTCTTATAAATAATGGATCTAATTCTCCTTTCACACTGTTGTAATTTCATTGTTCTCAGTGGAGTGACTCCTGATTCTCATGCCTGTATGTGATAGGAGATCAAGCCCAATGTTTGCACATTTCATGGCCAATAGTTTGTCTCCATTTTTTGCAAATCCACCTGCTGCATCTATATGCAAAGTGAGAATGTAGAGACTGGATTAAATAGCAGGACTTTAGTTTTATAGAAATCTCTATTACCTAAAAGCACCGTTGCAAAAAGTGGAAGATTTTCTTTCTTTCTTTCAGAGAGAGAAACCCAAGGATTTAAATGAAAATAAAAATGAATCAGCTTGTCTTCAGTCTGAACAGATTTTCCAAAGAGAGAGACAAAAAAGAGAAATAACTACGAGCTTCACCTCTCCCACCTGTGATTGAAGAGGGAGCCTGTAAACCAGCCAGCAAACCAGATTTTAATGTAACTTACAACTAGGGAGACAAGGAGGGGGAAAACGGAAAAAAGAAATTACAAATGCTTCCAGAGCAGGGCTACCAGAAGATAAATGCAGATCATCATTTCTTCTCTAAGGAAGGGAACTGCTGCTGGACAGTTCACCTGAGGAATGCAGGAAAAAAATTAATGCCCTCTGCCAGAGCCATTAAACCATTCGTTAGATATCCCATTGATATTCCGCTCCCCGAGGTTTCTAGGCTCAGGACAGACACCTTCACCCAGTATCTCAGAACCAGGTCCTGAGCATTAGCCTTTACGTTTAACTCCTTTGTCTAGGTCACTGCTCAGGCCACCCGATGTTGGCTGGGTAGATTCTGGTGCTTTTCAGAGAAACTGATCACCAAAGGGCACGTTATTGTCAGCCGCCACTTGGGAGCGGTGAGATCCCAGAAGCCTTTTGCTGCCGCAGAATGCAGAGTCACCACTGGCCTCATTGAGGAGAGGCCGCTCACCTGCTGTGCAAAAAACCACTGCACTGGGGAGGAGTCACGCCTGCTTTCTAAGGGCCTAGCCACACACCCTAGTCCCGCTCTGCACAGACCTTCCCATTATGCTCTCCAGAGCTGCTGCACAAGGTCCTGCACGTGCAGAAAAACGAGAAGAGCTTTATAAGCGACAAAAGCCTTAGGAGTTGATGCCCATCCCACTGAAGACAATGGAAGTCTCTCTGTTCGTGTCACAGGGGTTTGGGCCCGGTCCTTGAGGCAAAGAAGTGATAGAATTGATTCTAGGGAACACACATGCTGGGTTTTTTTTAGCAGAAATCAATGAGAGAGAGCAGAGGCTGCGTGCTATAGTGGTGGAAGATAAACCAATCTGCTCTCCCATCTGAGGTCTCCCTAGATTTTGAAAGCAATGCTATAGTTACCACTGTCCATTTCCCAGCCAGCCTAACCAGAATTGAAAGCCAGGCACCGAATGCACATCCAAACACAAATTCAAACTTGCCCTGGATATGGTCTCCTTAGATTTATTTCATAGTTACCCAGGAGGCGTAAACCTTCAGTTCGCTGGCAGCAGAGAATATTAATTATTAGCTGTTACAGAATCTTAATCATAAAATATCAGCCAATGGTGTTATAAACAGTCATAAGCCACAGTTGTAAGGAACCTAGTGACCTGCTGAACTAAGGATAATCAATTAACCATTTATTAAAACATCTATTCATCATTTAATAATTCTTAAGAAATTATTTACAAACCTTCTTATAAGGGTGACTATAAAGTGTTTCTTTTTATCATTTTATCCATTTTAGATGTACTTCCTTTCCATTTCATTGAATGACCCCTTCTTGTGTCATGAGGCAACTTATGTTAACAGAGATGGGCTGCATGTGTGTTTCCCACTTAATTCCTGCCCTGCTTATATGTGGCTCTTTCATTTTCAAAACAAGGAAGTGTTTAATAAAGATCAGAGCAGCGTGATCACAGACTGGGAGACTGGGCCAGGGGGAACGGCTAGCACCAACTGATAAACAATATTAATATTGACTTGGAAATGGCTTCAAAAGCACTGGCTGTATAAAACAATTTTGCTTTTCCAACAGAGCACCTGTATGCAAGATAAGCAGTCATGTTCCCCCGGTGCTCTCTTGCACCCACCATGTGTCTCAGGCCAGCTCCTGACCATTCTCCCCAATGAACTGGTCTCGTAGGATGCAGAATTCTTCCCACGCTGCCAGGAACAATGCTAACATTTTGTTTCTCTACCTCGCCTCTGATCATTCCTCAGCACCATCTGTTTGTATTTGCATATTTACTATCGAACTGTCCCTTATTGTCATTATGCTCATGAGATCTGAGCGATGGTGCTGACTGGTTGCAGCCGGCTTCATCTGCCTTTCTCCTTTTTCTTGTGGCAAGGTCACCCTTTCCTTTCTCCTTGGGTGGCGGCCTGCATCTCTCAAATTCCCTGTTTTGCTACCAACCTCCAAAGGATCTTGCCTTCTGATCTCAAGCAAACAGGTTTTTAAGAAGGGCATCTGGCTACCTGAAAGAAGAATATTCAATACATCAGCATTCTGAGTAGAGCCAGTCGGGCAATGATTTGGGGGAGGGCGGTAGATGAAAACCCAAAAAAAGGCCATCCTGCAGCCTTCACTCACACTGCAACTAGGAGACCTCAAAGCCTTCACTCACACTACAACTAGGAGACCTCAAAGCTCCAGACTTCGCTTTAAATCCCCTTGACACCCTCCAGAATAATATGCAACAACAACTAAGAATTGTAGTTCCGAAGCAGCATCCCTCTGCACTGCAGTAGTGGAGGTGCTGCACAACGTGAGCGGAACTGTTCACGTACAATCAAACAGCTAGGCCAGCCTGCTCCATCTGCCAGCAATGCCCCATGCTTTTATCCAGACTACGCCCTTCTGCCAGGCCTTCACTTCACCTAATCGCACCCAGCACCCAATCCAGCACCCACTGAAGTCAGTGAGATCTTTGCATTGACCTCAGTAGGCAGTGGACCAGGTTTCTCTGCTATCCGTCAATTATTGTATCATCCTCCTAGCAACAGGGCTTTTACCACATCTCTTGAAAAACTGTTCCACTGTCTAGTGCATCTCTCTGTCAGCGTATTTCCCAGCTATTCAGCCTAAATCTCCCTCTTGATTTCACCTCATTACTCTTAGTAATAACCTTCAAATCATTCCCTTCCCCCCTTTGCCATCCAAACCTTTCACTATGAGCGGACAGTTACCACCTTCTCCTTTTAGTCACTGCTTTTTTTAGATACTGAAATGAAACTCACCTATCCAAAAATTAACCCGTTGGTAAATCACAATAACAACGGTTGAATATGAGCAGGAGTTTATAAAGGGAAGGAAATAAAGGATTAATTGCCTCCTCCCCCATTTTACGCTGTGACATGTAATACCATGGTATGACCACATCTTGAATACTGCATGCAGATCTGGTCACCGCATCTCAAAAAAGATATATTGGAATTGGAAAAGGTCCAGAAAAGGGCAACTAAAATGATTGGGAGTGCAGGAAAATTTCCATACGAGGAGAGATTAATAAGACTGGTATTTTTCAGCTTGGAAAAGTGAGGACTAAGAGGGGATATGATAGAGGTCTATAAAATCATGAATGGTGGAGAGAAAGTAAATAAGGAAGTGTTATTTACTCCTTCTCGTAACACAAGAACTAGGGGTGACCAAATGAAATTAATAGGCAGCAGGTTTAAGACTAACAAAGGGAAGTATTTCTTCACACAATGCACAGTCAACCAGAGGCTGTTGTGAAGGCCAAGAGTGTAACAGGGTTCAAAACAGAACTACATAAGTTCATGGAGGATAGTCCAACAATGGCTATTAGCCAGGATAGGCAGGGATTGCTGTTTGCCAGTGAAGCTGGGAATGGCCAACGGAATGATCATTTGATGATTGCCTGTTCTATTCATTCCCTCTGAGGCACCTGGCATTGGCCACTGTCTGAAGACAGGATACTGGGCTAGATGGACCATTGGTCTGACCCAGTATGGCCGTTCTTATGTTCTTATCTTTTTAAATTACAGCAATGGTTCTTCTATTGCCTCCTGAGTATTCGAGCAGCAGTAAACTACCCCTCCATACACACTGTGTACTCAACTTTTCAGTACATGGGAGCTGGAGCGGCTTGTAAACTCAGAGGCCAGTGAAATTATCTCTAAACAAACATTAAATCACAGCCTAGGGGAACAGCGCCAGAAAGCCTACACAAGCACAAACATTGAGCTTTGCAGCTCCAAAGGTAAATCAGCATTAAGACAGTAGCAGTTTTTTCCCCTGCTGGTGTCAAACTAACTTGCTCCAGGTGGGCCACGGAAGTAGCAGGTTGCACATAAAAAGTTCCACAGTGTTAAAGACTCCTGGAATATTACGAACTCCTGGTGATTTCCCTGCTGAAAAACACATCAGAATTGCTTTATATAGTATGTATATAATCTATAAATACATATATCTATCCACCTCCACTTCTATCTGTCAATAGAAGATACACTCTTTCAACACAAAGCCCTGCCCCTACCTAGAGTTAAAAGGTCACTTTTTCAAAGAAGGATGTAACAAGTGCACTGGAAAATATTGCATGTGCATCATTGTTATTTGGTACGATTTATATTACAATAGTGCCTAGCGGACAGAATTGGGGGGAAGACTCTGTTTTATGAGGCATTACAAAGGCACGTCCCTGCCATGAAGAGCTTGCAGCCTAAGGGTAGTTGCACAAGAAAAATCACCAAATGCACTTTAAGTTCTGAAGTTGTGAAGGCAGTTACTGGCTTTGTGTGTTCACACCTGGGCGTTTGCAGGAGCAATGGGCTCACATCTTTTGAAACTCTCTGGCCCATAGGTAGTGCTGGAAAGTCCTCACAAGGCGTAGATACATATGGCAAAGTGCTGAGTAACTTCTGGAATCACAAAGACCTTCCAAGACGAAGCACTAGTTCCAGCGTCTGGCAAGGTATTTGCCGATGTAATTTCCTCTAGCGTTTCCTAGGGGTTTTTGTTGTGGTTTTTATTTAAGAAGCTACACTGGTGACGATGCCTCTATTTTCTCCCTAACCCTAGGGCTCTCACTGCAGGGTGAAAGAGCCAGCAGCTTCTCCAGCCCTTGCTGTTGAGGATGCCCTGCACATCTTCCAGTTGAGGACAGAGAGGAGGGATGCATGACCTGGCTTCTTGTGGTTATTCTCCTCTGGCAACATAGAGCCGGAGAAAACCCATGGAAACTGACAGAAAGATTTCCCGTGACTTCAGCGGGCTTGGGATCCGGCCCTGATAGAGGAAAGTCAACGTCTTGACAGTATTGCCCCTGGAGACAGGAATCTACTGCTAGACACCCTTAAACCATAAATAGGATGGACAATGTAAGCATCAGGAGATGCATATGTTCCTGCAAAGGATTTGGCAAGGGCACAGGCGGTGTACACTGGAGCACAGAAGGCAGCACATCTCTTGCTCCTTACCTCAAAGTCTGGCGACAGCATGGGACCTCTCTGACCTGCTTTAACAGTTGCGATTGTCTCCCGTGCTCCCAGCTCTCCCGTATGGCAAAGGGTTGTTGTACGGTGTTCTCTCCTCCCTGCCCCAACTCCTAAGAGACCCTGTGTCACTCCCCATAAACTGGCAGCAGCGGTAGGCACTGCAATTAAACAGACTGTATAATAATTCATTCTCGTCCTGAACAGCTGCTCATAGGTAAACAGCTGGGACAGTGGCTGGCTGCACTGCACCATAAAGGATGGCTGGTGTGAAGCTTGCAGCATAAATAAATAATCCTTGTTCTGCCAACTAAAACATTTCTCCTGCCACCAGAAAACTAAAGCTGTGGAGTCCCCGGTGTTTGGCAGGCCGGTGAAAGAGGAGGAGCTTTGCATGAGATTTGGAACCTGTTCAAACAGCACGAGCTCAGCATGAACATTAGTGGGTTCATGTCCTGCCTGGGAGAGACAGCGGGGCCCAGAGCAAAGAGGGGCCAGGGAGAAAACAATCCAGCCACAGTGGGATGGAAACAGGAGCAGAAAAAGGAGTGAAACATTCAAATGAAAAATAAAAGCCTATGGCTCAGCATGTCCCAGGAGTCTATGGGAGTTAGGCACTTACATCCATTTGATTTTGGGCAGCTAACTTCCTAATACTCCTTTGAACATCTCAGCCACATTTTGGCCGATGGCGGTGTGGCCCAGAGGCAGATATAATGCTAAGGACACATGGCTGTGCTTATTTATTCACCCCAGGGGCTTAGACACAGCACATCTAACATAATGATACTTAAGTCTTGTGGCATTCTCCAGTCATAGAGCTCAGCGTACTTTACAGAGGATGGGGAGCTTTTCTACAGCCCTTTTACAGCTGGGGTCACTGAAACGCAGAGAGGAGAAGCGACTTGCCCAAGGTCACACAACAGGCCAGTGGCAGAGCTGAGAATACCAGTCAAACATCCTGGCTGCCAGTTTAGTGCGTTATCCACTGGGCCGCGACACACCTGGCGAATCGTGCTAACTATCCCTGTGCAACCCAGCTACTGGAACAGTTGTTTGCACAATCCCTTGCAAAGCTAAATCTTTTGTGGGGACCGGTGTGGAGTGGGTTCATTTGAGGTTTGTGGCCTGTACAAGTGAATTTCATGAATCCCAAAATCCAAAGCAAAACAGCCCTAAACACCAGATTCCACCTGGCTTCTGCCCGCAGGAAGTCCCAGCATGAGCCTGAACGGGCAGCGGGAAGCCTGTGTGCAGAGCTCAGGAGCATCCAAAGCCGGCCCAATGTTCCCCAGCTTGCCACAGCCCCAGTGGGAATGGGAACTAAACCAGGGTCTCGCAAGAACCTGCCGTGTCAGTCTGTATCACTTGTACTTGCAACTCAACCCTATTCCAGTAGCAGCAACAGCCTGCTTTGTGCCCTTCACTGGCAGATGGACGTGGCTCCTCTCCTCCACACTGTCTTCTTCCTGCCTTGCTCGTTTATACTGCTCATGTTTTCTTACATCGAGCTTACGTCCGTTCTCCCCAGCTCCTTTGCTCAGCAAGTTTGTATCTGTTTCATTTGGAAATGCTGCTTCTTGTCCTTTCCCTGCACCCTCCTCTCCCCCATCCAGCCCTGGTCTGTGTCTGTGGATGGCCTGGGACTCGTCACAGAGGAAAATCGTCAGGCTAAGCAAATGGAGGAGGCTGCAGAGCCTGCAGCCAGCATGGAGATGTATCATGGTTCTTGTATTAGAAGTTAAGACATGGATACAGCATGAGAAGAAAATCTTTAGCTGGCTCAGTGCCCACCACTCTCTGTGCACTTGCTGCTATATCCCGGCAGGGTGCTAATCTAAAAGCAGAACTCACCGGGTGGGGGAGTTTGAGGTCCAGCCATTGGACTGTGAGGGCTACAGCTTCCCAAAGCTAAAGCAGATCACGTTCTTTGCTCTTTAGCTGAGCATCTCCACCTGGAACTTGCCTGTGAGCACAGAAAGCATGCTTGTGATTTTTGTACTTGCAAAAAGAGAGGCCAGGCTGGAAGATGGTTTGAGAGCGGTTGCAGACTCGACCTGGAATTCTGTGGGATGCCACAAGCAAAGTGAGATTTGGTGAGACCATCCCACTGAGGACATCCTAATCCTCCAGTGGTGATGTGTTAACAAAGGATCTCACCACATCCTCTGCCCCAAGCTTCCTTCCTACATCATCTCTTAGATTGCTAGCTCCTTGGGCGAAGGGCCTGGGGTTCACATCTACAGCTGCTTCACAGCCCCACTTTCCTGCATGACTCAGCGAAGGTCCTATTGGCTTCCCCAAGAATCTGTAGCATCCTGGGGCTTTTCCCAAAGTGAGGGGCTATGAATTTCGGGAGCGGCCAGTGATTTTAGGTACTCAACCTGCAATGCCTTACAAGGGCCGGAGTTGCAGAAGGTGGGAGCTTGGCCCTTTCTGGGGATTTTAAGGTGTCTCAAACTGGGCCCCCAAAAGCATTAGTCACTTTTTAAAATCGTGTGGAGGATCATTTCCAGAGAGAGAGAGAGAAGGCACAATTAAAGCAGAAGCAAAAAGCCAGCTTCTCCTGTAGCACTGCAGCCGTTCACCCCATGGCGGGGCACTGGGCCAGCGTAGCTCAGGGAATGACTCGTGCCCTGTGGAGTCGCCCCGGACGGCTTCCTGCAGCACAACACCCTGCGTGCTCACGCTTCTGCTGGCAGCAACCAAATTCACAGTGCTCTGTCCAGCACGGAGTGAAACATCACTGAGCCACAGAGCTCTTCCTGACTGTCTCTCCTGCGACTCCCAGGTGCATGCGGCCACCGCTACCCACCTGGCTTGTCTCAGCCATTGCTAGGCCCAGCACTCGCTGAGACACAGGGAGATTTCTCCGGTCAGTTACATAGTCATCAGGCTTTAGGGACAAATCCGGTTTGCTGGAAAAATCTAAAATTCCAGACAGAGTGTTTGTGAAAAGAGGGTGTTTGTGTACAACCTCTGCCTCGGGGTGCTTGTGTACAAGTGGCAGGTACAAAACGAGAGGGCAAGCAAGCAGACTGCTGCTGCCACCTGAGATGCAGGGCAGGAGAGAAACATGTTGCATGAGAAAACGAGCCCCGTGGAAAGAATTCCTGCAGTGGGATCTGTGCTCCAGGTTCTGCTCCCCAGCCCTGCCGTGGCTGGGAACACACACAGCCCCAAGAAAGGGCTCTTGTCATTTAAGCCCAAATTTTTCAAAGTAGCCTCTGGTTTTAGGTGCTGAAACTTTGAGGTGCTTAGTTTGAGATACCTTAAGAGAGGGCCTGACATTCAGGCAATGCTGAGCACCCACAGCTCCCATTAAATTCAATTGGGGTTGTAATTTTTTCTGTGCCATTCTTTGGCTGACACCCCCATCTCCCCCAGTTATTACCAATGCAGCACAGTGCCCCCGATGTTTCTCTCTGCCTCTGCATTTAAACCAGAGGATGTAGACACAAAGGTGAGATTTGTAGGAGAGTAAAGAGTTAAAAGCTGGACAAATGGTCAGGCCTAAGTTACAGAGAACAGGTCATGGCACGGGCAAACCTTGTTTCTGCTAATTGGTGTGAATTTTAGTTAGCGTTTGTTATTTTGGGGGGTTGGGCTATTTGCTCAGGGAATGAGATTGAGGCAATTACCACTCCTGCACAAGGCCTTTTGTGGGAAAAGAGATTTTTTTTTTTTGCATATTGTATACTTTAATGAATGTTAGTAGGTTTTAAGGTAATGTGCCTGCGCTCTGTGAAATAATTCTGTAAACAACAAACAGAGGCGGGTATATTTGTATTCATTGTGTAGTTGTTAATATTTATTTTATAGGTGTTAATGTAACTAAATAAGGGTCTCTGGGGAGTTGTTGAAAATGGATGCATTTACATACTGTTATGGATAAAAGAATTGTAAAGTAACCCCCTCATTGCTCACTCACGGCATAGAGGAGGAACGAGCAGGCAATAAAGGGTTCTGTCTCCCCAGTCGGCCCCAGGGACAACCTGTTTAGTTATTTCTAACAAGATTTACTCAGGATTCTTTTTTCTCTAATCTCTTTCCTTTCTAATACTCTTAGGCATTACTCACAGCAACAGTAGGCAAAACAAAATCAGATGGAAATGTGATTTGTACACCGACAGTGTCCCTATTGTGCACAGGGGAAAATTAACTTACAGCACGGATTATTAAGAGAGTTAATTAGTTAATGCTTTTAAAGTGCTTTAAGATCCTTCAATGAAAACTGAGAGAAAAAGCTAGCTAATGGTGTTGCTCAGATGAGGCTCTCTCTATGCAAAACAAATTTCAGACAGGAAATCCTTACTGCTCAGAGCCAGGTATTAAATGCAAGAACTTGGAAAAGAAAAAACTCAGAACTGACCACTACATACATCCTTGTGAATAATGGCAGCACACCAGTCAAGGCTATCTTATATGTGCATCTGTGCCCACTAATTATTCTGCCTCAAACCAGCCTTCCTGGCTGTTTCCCAAAGTCAATGAATCAAGGATCTCTGTGTCGATATTACCTTTATAGCAGACAGATAATAGGTGGTAACTACTCAGAGCTGGACTGTGCCAGACAATATAATGGCAAAAATTAAGTTCTTCAACAAAATAGCTGTTCTCGGTGCATGTTAGAACAAAATCTAGTCAGGAGAGAAATTTATTGCAAGGCAGAACAATTAGAAAACAATTATAGGAGTGAACTTTCCCAGTGCACCTACATGGCACCTTCCTTTGTTCCCCATCACTCGTGTCAAACCACCAAACCATTTTCTTTATTATCACTGACAGTAGCCAGCTAATTTATTATTATTATTATTTTTAATAATACCCAGCATATCTATAAACCCCTGAGCCATTGATCCTCACAGACCCTGCTAAGGGAGAGTGGCGTTATTGCATGCTAATTTGGGGCTGAAGCATGCACACCTTACTTGTGCAAGCAGTCCGTACTCATGCAGGTGGTCCCATGAGGAGGAATTCACCCCAGGGCCAGCACTAGATCTAGGCACTACTTCAGCCCTAGAAGGCCTAGATACCACCTAATTCCCACTTCAGCCCTATGGGCACATTGGCTCATTGCACAGGAATAAATTTCATCTGTCGGTGTAAGGATTACTCGTGGGAGGAAGGGTTGAGGTTTTTCTATTATCAGTGACACAGAGCTGCACCCGTCTCTATTTGATTAGCTGTGCCTCTCACCAGGTATGTAACTATCCTGCTCAGTAGACAGTGAAGCTGGTTGGAAAATTGTATTTTCCACAAAAGAATTGTGGGGGTGGAAGCAGAGAAAAAATCGGTGGGGGTTGTTTTCAATTTTCATGAAAATGTTCTAGTTTTTTGCTGAAAAAAATGTAAAAAGATTTAGTTTTTGAAATTCAATTTTTGGACAATGTGTGGGGTTTTGCTGAACAAATGGAAAATTTAGAAATAAATTATTGCTTTTCATGGTTGTCGTTGTTTTTTTGGTTTAGAAGAAGAAGCCCTTTTTCGACTGGAAATATTTCCAAATGAAAAGCTTTGAGCAGCTCTAGTAGCCAGACTGCAATGCTAGGTCATCTCTGGGAAAACCTCTCCCCCAGAGCCCTCCCACCTCGCTATGCCTTCAGTAAAGTACAACTTAACGGGACAGGTCAGGGGGCCTCACTCGAATGCAGGTGTCAGAGAGGAGGCTATGCTCACTGCTCTGGGAGGCAGGAGGCATTTAGGCTGGGGTTTTCAAAGCCATTGAAGGAATTTGGGTTTGAATCTGTGCCCTGAAATCTCCTAGGCCTGGCCTGCACTAGAAAAGCTCTGTCAGTTAGGGGGTGATTGGTCACCAGAATAGTTAGATCAGCACAGCCCCTCCCATGGCTGCAGTTAGATGGGTATAAAGGTGCCTTAAGCCTGGTCTACACTTAAAATTTAGGTCAACACAGCTATGGCGCTCAGGGGAGTGAGAAGCCCACACCCTGAGTGCCACAGGTATGCTAACCTAACTCCCGGTGTAGATTTTCTGTGCACAGAAAGTCCCATCTAGGCCTCCAGCCTTGCTGTCTTGCTTGCAAAAGCTTGCATTGCTCTCAGCCCAGCCCAGGAGGAATTGTATCCTCCCATCCTCAGCTTGAACAGTGGGAATCCTACTGGAGGGGAATAGGTTTTATGTATCCCAAGACACGACCACCCTCACCACCTTCCCTCTCTCACTGCTCCTCTCGCTTCCTGTCTCCTGACGTCAGCTGTGGGGTTCCGAGGTAGCTCTTTGTCTCCAAGGTTATCTCCCTGGCAAAGCACAGACAGCTCTCCAAATGGAATTATAAACAGGGAATCAGCATCCAGGGATGGTGTTTCTAGTGCGATCTCACAGGGATCGGTTCCTGGCCCTGCGCTGTTTAACGCTTTTGTCAGTGACTTCGGAAAAAGCATAAAATAAACTCCAAATGACCCAATGATTAGGGAAGAGGAAAATAATGCAGAGGACAGGTCACTGATTCAGGCTGGTCACAAGCAAACAATATGCGTTTTAATAAGGCCCAATGTAAATGTAGACATCTAGGAACGCGGAATGTCAGCCATATGTATACGAGGAGGGACTCTGTCCCAGGAAACTGTGACTCTGAAAAAGATTTGCGGTTATGGTGAATAATTAGTCGAAGATGAGCTCCCAGGGTGATGCTGTGGCCAAAAGAGCTAATGTGATCCTGGGATTGATAAACAAGGGAATCTCCAGTAGAAGTAGAGAGGTTATTTTATCTTTATATTTGGCACTGGTGCAACCACTGCTGGAATCCTGTCTCTAGTCTGGTACCCACAATCCAAGAAGGATGCTGATGGATTGCAGAGGGTTCAGAGAAGAGCCCCAGGAACGATTAACGGACCGGAACACCTGCCTTATAAAGAGCTCAATTTCTTTAGTTTAACAAAGAGAAGGTTATGGCTATGACTTGATCCCCGCCTATAAGTACCCACCTGGGGAACAAATATCTGAGAATGGGCTCTTCAGTCTCGCAGAGCAAGTTATAACACGAGCCAATGGCTGGAAGTCGAAGCTAGACAAATTCAGACTGGAAACAAGGTGCACATTTTTAACAGCAAGGGGAATTAACCACAGAAGCAACTTACCAGCCGTCTTGGTGCGCTCTCCATCACTGGGGGTCCTTAAGTAAATATTGGCCTGTTCTAGTTCAAACAGGAGCTAAGTGAGGCAATTCCTGTGGCCTGGTGTTACACCGGAGGGCAGATTTGGAGATTGCCCCAGGAGCTGCCCCACTCACCGGTTTGCTCAGAGGTAACCTGCGTCCCTTGGACTGCCAAGTCTGCAGAAGCTAAGCTTTCCATCATGGTCTCTCTCCTAGTATGGGGGTTTTGCAACTCAGTGAGTTTGCAGCGAACGTGTCCTGCAGCCTCTGGTGTTCAGGCACTGCTTTACTATGGTGCACCAATAATCCCTTGCACGCTATTTTTCAGTCCCTCAGCAAGAGTCTGGCACATAAACTGCCTGGCCAGCTTTCCGCCCGTTGTGCTGCAGGTTGGAACCTAGCTACGGATGCTGTCTGTGAGGATAAAGCCATCCTCTGCTCTGTGTTTCAGCCTCCTCCTGACACAAAGGCACGTGCTCCTCTCCTGACTCGTTTGTTGTTGTTGTTAATCCCAATGAGATGAAACAAGTTTTGACAGCGCTTCCCACCCGCTCAGGGAGTCTCCTGGGGGCAGCTGGCGGGTGAGCAGAGCAGCAAAGGAAGCTGCAGACTTGGCTGGGAGAAATAGGCTCAGACCGTGAAGCGGAGGAACAGCCTGTCCCCGAATTCAGATCAGCTGCACCTTGTGCACCCATAGCCAGGCTCAGCGGAGAGACTTTTGCTCTGCACTGCTCATTCCAGTGGTTCCCAGCCTTTCTGAGAGAGAGCCCCACTAGTGAGCAGTAGGTAAAACTCGTGCCTCCCGCTCCGCCCCTCGACCTAGCCATAAACACATAGAATGATCTTAATAAAACCACCAAATTATATAAATAACCGTAATCAATGACTCTTCCCTGAGTAAGAAACGAAGCCTTCCCTGGCGCAGCCACCACGGTGCGCCCCGTGTGGCCCCGCGTCTTCCCGTCCCTCATGGACTGAGAGTAATGGAGGTGGCGGGCACTAGCGGGCTGCCCAGGGCTGCTCCAGGCCCCTATGGCGCGGGGCTGCTCCGCTCTGGCCGGGCGCTCTGCCGGCTTGGGTCTGGGGGGGCTGCGCCTCTGATCCAGCCAGCACAGAGCTCGGGGCTGCTGCTCCCTCTGGGGAGCTGCTCCTCTGCTCCGGCCAGCGTGGGGCTGGGGGGGCTAAATTATCTCAATATACTGAAGCCTCACGGACCCCCCTGTAATCTTTGGTGCCCCCCCTGCACCCCACCGCCTGAAGGTGCCGCCCCCTGCACCCCAGGTTAGGAATCTAAAGCCAACATTTTCAAATGCAGAGGCCTACAATTACTGCTATTTAGACTCAACATTTTAACATGGGTGCAGAAAAGCAGGCACCTAAGGCCACATTTAGGGACCTAAATAAGTGTAACAATTTTTAAGATGCTGTGAACATTCTCAGCTCCCCCTGGCTACAGGAAGAGCGGTGGGAGTTGAGCACCTCTGAAAATCAAGCCACTTTTCCCCAGACAATTCAGAGCTTTTAGGAGTCTCCAAAACTCGGAGTCATTTTTGGAAATACAGACACCGATTCAAGACAATTTTGGCCAAAAGGCTTGCTAACTTTTTGCTTCGCCTTGGGGTGGGAGCACAGCATTTGCCTGCCGTTCTCAGCCCCTTGGTTCAGCAGCTCCAGAATGACATCTAAGAAGGCAACTTTAGAGATACGGAAAATGTTGAGGCGCATTCTGCCGTTAAATGTAGGAGGGTGATTTCTTTCCCCCTCTCCTGCAGGTAAGATCATGGCTCAGATTCCAACTTCCACTTAATGGCTTCATCGAGTTTATTAAACTGAATCGGCAGTAACAGTAAATATTCTTTCCTCTCCATTACGCTACATTGAGCATGGGTCCTGAAGACCCGAGATAAACTTTCGCCACATTTATTTTAATAACTTCCCTCTTGTTGGCTCTAAATGTGACCAGACTGTTGATGTAGAGATTGATATGAAACCAAGAAGCTGCAGCTGTGTCCCTAGTGCGATTAGCAAAACAGGCAAGAGGGGCAAGGATCTTACCACTTCATCCCCTCCAGACAGCTCCGTTTTCCTATCTCCGGGAGGCTCAGCCCGCTCACATGCTAAATATTCATTCAGTGCTGAAATGGCACCATTAATTCAGAGCAAATGCTAACCCCGTGTTGAAGAATGTTTGGACATCTATCCAGACAGCACAAGCTGATGCAGGAAAAATTTGCACTGTGTCAAAGAAAGGCATTTTGTGATCTGTTGCATGGCCTGAACTCAATACCCAAAGGGGGTGAGAAGTAGGCAGAGAGGTGTGCGCTTCCTGTTGATGTGGCTTTTACCGAAAGATTGATAGGGCCAGTCTGGGGCTTCTCCACGGTGCTGGGTCAACCCAGTCCTCCCATTTGCTGTGAAGAACCCACTGCAATTGCCTCAGAATAGAAGAGTCCGTCCCAGGTGCTCTCGCTAGGTTTGGGCTTTGGAGATGGACCAACAGGCTGACGAGGCTATTCAGTGACCAGCTGATCAGGATGGTCTGTTCCTGTCCATGTCCCTGTCTGTCGCCCAGTCAGCATGGGTGCTGCCATGTTATCTCCTCACCACCCGAAATATCTCGACTGGTGCTCCTGGGGTTGGCATTGCAGCATCCCTAGGGCTCGTGTTCTAACGTTAGTCCCCTTCAGATGCAAAAAGAGGGTGAAAGTCGCCTCTCCTGCCCGAAGTTCAAAGCCAGGGCAGGGCACGCCACAGGAGCAGAAGGGATGATATTCACACACACACACCCCAGCTGGCAGCCAGAGCCTAGGCCACGGAGGGAGGCTGAAGCACTATCAGTGTTTAGGAGCCACTGGTATCTCCAGGGCACCTGGATGGCATGGGGAAACTGAGGCCAGAACCCAAACGTGCTTGCTTGGAGTTGTGGCAAAGAGTAAATTCCATTTACTGGAACAAGGACTCAAAGCCCTTGTGGCTGTGTGAGACTCCCGGCTTCCCTGCTCAGCAGAGGCGGCTGTCTCAAAACCTGCAGCGGCAAGCACTCTAAGAAATGACCTTGGAGAGACAGGCGATGAGCTGTTGGCCCTCCTGGCAATGAATTGTAGCCAGGCACGGAGCTATGCAGGATCTCATCCCATGGGGCCCCCTCTGCCCGGCAATGGGCCATGCACAGCTACTGTTGTGTGTGTGCATGCCTGTGTGAGTGAGCATGCACGCGCACACCTCGGAGGACAGTTGTCACTATCCGGTACCTCATGGCCAATCAGAATTTCCCAGCTCCACCAGAGATAACGGTTAGGTTCCCCTACTGAAAGCACAGGCCTTGCCACTCACCTAAAGAAAACTTCCTCCTACTGTGAGCAGTGCAGGGGCTTTGACACACAGCTGAGCATTTTGTACGCCATGCAGCAGCAGGATTAATGCACAGACACGTACATCCTAAGCCAGGCAGAAACCCCGCTCCCCCATCCTTTCCATCCCTCTCTCCCAGCTCCTTTGCGTCACTAAGCCATCCCTCTCCTGCTGGTCCCTCTCCTGCCCCCTCTCACTTTGCCATCACTGCCCCTCTGTCCCGATCACAGCGATCACATGGGAACCTAATTCAAGCCACCCGCTTGAGAGCCACAGCAAGATACGCCAATACAGGATGGGCCGTCACTGCATTCATTTGCTATTCAGAGAACACAAGGGAGACGTCACTAGGGTGTCATCTCACCTGCCGCCAGCGAGTGACAGCTATCCATTCATATTCCATTTGACGGGATAAATGACATTTCCACCTGGGCCAGGTTTTCTTCCTGGCATTCGCACTCAGAACACTAAGGTGAGCACTGACAATGTGTGGGTCGTGCATGGCCAGCTGGCATGTGCCAGCTGCGAGTTCTGGCGAGCCACTGCCCCAAAGCTAATGGGCAGAATGCTGACACCTCTTGTGCTGTTTTCAGTTTCTCTTAAAGCCCCAATTCCTGGAGTCATGTGATCATCTGAGACTCTCAGCTCGCATTTCAAAAAATAAAACATTTTTACCCCCACGGTGGTGGAGAAAAGCTTGAAAACAGGGCCCCTCAGAGTTCATGAAACAGAAGGCAAAATAAAAACCACCCCACCTTGATTCTTTTTTGAAATCTTGTGATTTATGAGCCAATCTGGTGGTTTAAGGGGGGCTCA
This sequence comes from Mesoclemmys tuberculata, assembly GCA_007922155.1. Taxonomy (NCBI): domain Eukaryota; kingdom Metazoa; phylum Chordata; order Testudines; family Chelidae; genus Mesoclemmys; species Mesoclemmys tuberculata. The sequence goes on along the minus strand of ML675715.1, from coordinate 15,138,215 downwards.
CTCGATGTTTGAATGCTTGTGGTTGGCGGCACTGCATGGACATCTCAGGATGGCAGTCATGGCAGGTCTCCAGGGACCCTGATGAGTCCAAAGGCGTTGAGATGAAACTGGTATCACAATTGCCTGAATGTCACACAGCTACGGAGCCCCTTGGACAACTGGGCAGGGGGACACAGCCCTTGGCCGATGGTAGTTTCAGTACTGACCACATGCTGCTTTGTAAATCAGAGCCTCGGGCGTCTGAGACTGGATTGCACCCTGCCTGGGGTGAAAGGGAGGGGTGTGGGGTTAAATCCCAGCTGTGGGACTCCAGGGAAATGTACTTCCCTGTGAATGAATCCTAAAAGCTCTCCCAAGCAAAGCCACACTGGGAGAGCGCAGAGCTTGGATGGGAGACTGCTATGAGACACCCAGAAATTTGTGGCGTGGCTTATTCAGTAGGCAAAACTTTGAGGTGCTCCATGCCATGGTGATGGGTGGAATAGATGAGCAGAATACAGAATACTACGTGCCTGATCTGACACCCACTAAAATCGATAGCGAGGCTCCCCCTGACCTCAGTGAACTATGTCTCAGGCCCAAAGGGAGCACTGGGCAGGAGATCAGACTAGAGGACCTTGAAGGTCCTTTCTGGCCTTAAAATCTACAAGTGAAAGCCCTGTTTTCTGAGCATGTCCAACCACTGCTCACAGGCACCTTCCCACTTCCTGACAAGAGTTCCTGCCCTCTCACAGCAGGAGGGAATTAAAATAACAAGGACACTTCACTTCATCATGCTTGGTGCTAGAGAGCTCTTTCTATCTTCAAAGCACTTGGCAAATCCTAACTATCCCTTCATCTGAATAGACGGCAGGGCTCAACTTGAAAAAGCCAGCACGCATCCTCTCCTGGCAGCTGCAACCCGTTCTTTTAATCAGAAAATGATTTACACGGGCACTTGCCTGCCACTTTTGATTGATCTTTGACCCGGCAACCTTGAGATTGGACTCTGAGACTGAAAGCAGCAGTTACACTGCACTGAACTTTCTATATGCCACTGAAGGTGCGTGTTTACATATGCATGTATGTATGTAATTTAAAAATCTTTTCTTGTGAGTGTAGCAGAGGATAATGGAGTTAGGAAGATCATCACTAATCTCACACCAGTCAGGTTTCCAGCCACACGCCATGTCACAGACCTACTTTTTTGCTCTTCTCGGGGGCTATCATTTGGGCTTATTTAATTCCTGTGCCATGCAAAGTGGCAACAGCTGACAGCTCGCTGCTCCCGTTGACTGGCACGTGCAGGAAATAAAAGTGACAGTGATGTATAAGGCTTGAACTACTCGGGATGCTCTGTCTAGCAAAAGGTAGAAATTGGATTATGTTGGGAAATTTTCTGCAAGGGGAGCCTTGCCATGGGAGTGGCATTTCCATATTCTGTTGAGTGATGCACATACCCATAAAATCTGATACGTTTTCTTGGTCCTCACTTTGTGTATTTTTATGAGTCTATTAAAATGTGATTTACATTTTTTTCAATCCGCCGCCCCTGTTCCCTTTAAATATTCCCCTAGGGAGGGCGAATTAGACTGGAGAGAGACCAGGCCCATATGGCCAATTGAATTAGACTCTTCTAAATGTTCCGCAGGAAGTAATCGGTGTCTGAAACATGGAGCCTCGGTTCTGGATGCTCTTCTCATTCAGTGTAATGATGAAGGGACGTCTGACTGACTTTTGGTGGCTAAGGGCTTGTCTAGAAATCGACTGGCATAGCTATTCTGGAATAACGGCTCCACTACAGCTGTCCTGGAATAAGAGGGGCCACATGGAGACTTATTTCAGAACAGCCCTCAGGCTTTAAATTCACACCCTACCTTATTCCACAATTGCTTCTCTGTGTAGACGAGCCCTTCACTTTTCAGCACTAGCAGGCTCCCCGATGGCACGGTGGGGACACAGGTTACATGTGACCAGGCAGGTAAATACTGGCATTGGGAAGAGGCCAAAAGACACAGCTCTGGCAGCACCGTGACAGTATTTCCAGAATTGCCCACAATGGCAGGAGTGTACTCCAGCAGGTAGGACACTGGACGAGGAGTCAGGAGGCCTCAGTTCATATTCGGGCTTCACCCCACAGACTTGCTATGTGACGTTGGGGGAGTCACGATGTCCGCCCTGTGTCTCAGGTCCCCATTTAGGAAATGTGGATAATACCCTACCTTGCAGGGGCCTTGCAAGGACAAAATGGGGTTGGTGGGGCCAGAGAAGCGCATAGACAGATAGAATTGCCAGACCAGGTTAGAGTAGCAGATGGTCTAACTAGTCTCCCTCCGGAAGAAGGGCCAAGAAACACTGCAGGAGCAGAAAAGCAGTAACCTGCCCCCACGGAAAATCTCTTTGTAAAACCATCTCTATGAAGGACCCCGCTATGATATCCCACCCAGCCAGAAGAAAGTGCTTACTGGCCTCCACCCAAACAGTGGCCCTGCCAGGCTTCATTCCAAAGTTGGTCTGTCCATCTAATATAGGCCACATGCCACCGAGTGCAACACATTGGTTAAAACTGGACGAGCGTTCATGATGATAGCACTAACGCTTGCTGTTTATGAACCTGCTAAGCAGGGGGTTTGTGCTTCAGTCGAATGGATTCCCTAAGACCCTATTCTGTGGTTGTGAAATTAATTACCAGTTCACCTTTCAACACTGAGCTCTAGTAAAATGTATTGATAGCACTTCATGGTTCACACCGCAGAACTGATGTAGCACATCACACTAGCAAACTCAAATAGGGGCTTGCTGAGAGATTCAGTTTTAATTAATGATCCTACTGCTTATGTTTGTAGCCATAGGTTAAAGTCCCAGAACTGCTGGAAAAGCTGTTTCGCACAAAGGGATGCAACAGAAAACGTGTCAGTGTCAGAGCTCTGCAGAAACGTCCATCAATTTGTGAATAAAATGATATGGGCGGGGCAGTATTCTCATATTTCTACCGTTAGTAACTCTTGCCTTGCAGGTCATCCACAGAGAATATTTGCAATTCATAATTCATGCTGTGTTCGCAAGTTACCTAAGTCACATGCTATTGCATCTTATTCCTGATTGGATGACATATGAAAGTAGTCGAGGCCGTGCAAATTGTAAATTGTGAATCTTACAGTGGAATACATTTTGCCCTTAGTAAATGTTCCAGTTTAAAATTTGCTTTTCATGCATATTTGTGCTTGCAAAGTGCAAATGCTGGAGTGCTAGCAGGGAGTTAGCACAAAGAGCTGCAAACACTGCCAGATCAAAATTTGCTTTCAAATTTGAAGAGTATTTGCAGAAATTTCTTTCTCTGCTATTTGCTCAATTCTGCTAATAACACGCTGCCAGCCAGGTTCAAAGACAGATGAGCAAGCAGACCTCTGTAATTCTCTTTTCTATAAAGAGACAGAGGCAGATTAACAGACAAAGAAGCAGCAAGAGAGAGACTTTACCCAAAAAATAATCATTTTCAGATAAAGAGGGCTCAGTGGTTGATACTGAGGAAATGGCAGAGATAAGGGGATTCGTATACCTTTGCCTCACAACACAAGGGGGATGTTTAAAGCATCTTTGGTGCAAAAAAATATTACATCTGAATTATTTTTCTCCCTGCCCCACCACTCTCTCTCCCTTTCAGACCCTTTAAGCTACTCCAGGTACCCAGAACCCTCAGTCTTACTCAGTCTCCATTTTGCTGCCTAGCTGTTACGTGCATCCACACAGCAGGACTCAAGCTTAATTTACAATGAGTGATGTGTCTCCAGCTGCAGCTGTCGAATGCTGCCACCTCTGGCAAATGAAACATGGGCCTTTCAGAGCTTCACTGCAGCCACCCAGCACGTGTGTGCCAGGATCGGCCGTGGACGAGGCAGGTCAAAATGGCAGGCGGCCTGCTTGCACGAGGAATCAGAGCACTGCTGCTGTGTGGCGGGCTTTGCGCCATCGTCAAGGATGGTTGGCGTTAGAGGTTGTTTATGCCTGAGTGATTCCATTTGGCTCATCGCTGTCCTGAAGTGAGAGGAGCTGGAAACATCCAAGCACTAGTGATACCTCACCCACACGGGAGGAGAGTCAGTGTTGTGATCCCCACCCTCCAGCTGGGAAACCGAGGTGCAAAGAGGGATCTGATTTGCCCTAAAGCAACATAGCAGGGTGGTTGCCCAGCCAGGACTAGAACCAAGGAGTCTGGATGCCTCGACCTATGCCCCAACTGCTGGATTCAGTGGAACATCCTCGCCCTGGAGTGATGCCTCCGAATTCAACAGAGATACACCAGGGATGAGTTAGGGACAGCACCTCATTGCTGGGTGGTGTTTACCCACTTAAATGGGAGAGGCATAGAGGTGAGATCCTTAGGCCTGTCAGGTGGGCTTAATAACACATTGGGTTCCCATCCAGTCCATCTCCTGGGACCAAAGCAGATTATGCTCTGTTGTATACCTTAGGGACTTTTGGTCCATACATTTGGTCCAGTCCAGTTTAAATTCCCCAAGCGATAGGATTCTTGGACATGGGGTCATATGTAGCGAGGGTGCTGCAGGGATTCCTACATATGTCACTTCACCAAGGACCCTGAAAACTCATCATGGGAATTGGCATTTCATAGTTAAACACAATGTGCAAGGAGGGCAGCTTCCAGCTGCTCCAGGCAGTTTCCTCCAAAGAATGACACAGGTTAGAATTTGGTTCCCAGTGTGTTTGAAAGGTCGCATACATTGCTAGAACTGCTTGTAAGGACCAGTGGCAGCCAGAGACCCACCTCCCTTCATTCAGGCTCTTTTCCTGTCTTGCTTTTCTCTTGTCTCCTTGGGCAGCCCTGGCAGGCGAGGGCCAGGGAGTGGAACCCTGATTTATTTGCATGAGCAGCTCTGTGAATCATGTCTGATATTAAACCCAGACAAAAAAGCGGCTGAAAGCTGTAAAGTGGGAAGCTTTTAAAACCCTTTTATGTGTGATGATCAGCACAGCCCTGATTCCTCCCGATAGCAAAACCCATCAAACAAGACAAGTGGGGGCTGTAAAATAAATATTGAAATGATCAGTTAAAGCGAAGCGGGGACATTTGCATTAGGCAAGCTTTGTAATTCTCAGGCACACGGCTCCATGGTGCAGAGTTATGCAGTCTTCAGTTCAAAACCAGAAATCCCTTACTGTTATTAATTAAGCATGCAAGACTTATAATAGGAACAAACATTTCCCCCTTTATGTACTGTGGGGATAAGATCATTGATGTATCTGTTTGGTGACAGACCCATGAATGTCTTGTAAGAATCCATATCCAACATCTTCAAACTTGGGCTATTAAGACTAGGGTCCAGCATCCATATCACACACACCATGGTGATGGGAGCTCTGTTAGTGTCTATATAGATGGGCAAGTAAAAGACTTTATTAATGTGCCCAAATGTAGGCATCCAGCATGGAAAATGTTGTGCTAAGAGTTCCAGAGGGGTAGCCGTGTTAGTCTGTTTTTAGCAAAACAGTGAGAGTTCTGTGGCACCTTAAAGATGAACAAATTTATTTGGGCATAAGCTTTCATGGGCAGAAACCCACTTGGAGATCCATGAAAGCTTGTGCCCAAATAAATTTGTTAGTCTTTAAGGTGCCACAGAACTCTCGCTGTTGTGCTAAGAAATTTCCTAGGGCATATATTCAACGGGTCATAGGAATCATATCAAGCCTTTAAATAATTATTTGGTAATTTTATTCTTTATGCTATTTAATACCCCACTAACCCAAGACATTTAAAACTGGTCTGGACTGTAGTTGGCAAAAAAAAATGTGGGGGAAGCTTTAACATTGTGTTACTTTTTTTATTTGGTTTTATTGTTGGTGAGTTTTTTAAACTTTGAAAAAATACCAACATTTTTCAGCTGTGGAATTATCCCTCCCTGGTTACTTCTTTCCTTCTGAGCCACTAGTGAGCGAGACACCCACGGTGTGACATTTTGTGCTCCCTGCACACATTTGAAATTCCTGCCTGTGCATTTACAAGGGGACAGCAGAACTCTGGGCTCCGCTCCTGCTCCTCACAGTCCACCTGGGTCCCAGAAGAAATAAATCAAAAATAAAATTTCCCTTTCTTCTCTTCCCCAGCAAATCCGAGGGGGGAGATGGTGCTGGCCAGAGCCGCTTGGTGACAAAGGTGCCACCAGATGAAATGAGAACAGTTCCTCTTTCACCTTGATTATTTGCATCTCATTCTTAAGGCACTTAAGAGCGAGTGCCTTGCCACCACAGTTGGGTACACTGCCTGCCAAATGAGGCTGATCGTGTAAGGAGCCTCCCAGAGAATGATAGCCCGAGGTTTGAAGCACACACCGAAGAGGACCGCTCTGCTAGCAAGGGACCGGTCTCTCCAAATGAGAGGTAATGGATACATGATGCTGCAGCAAATGCACAGCCATGTAACCCTTCTCCATTGTATCTCACAGCCAGGCAGCGCTTCCCAGCAGCAGTGGGAATAGAACTCCGCTTCCACTCCAGAAACCACAGGCCCTTGTCATTTGAGCCGAAAGAGAATCTCTCTAAGCTGTCTGCATGTTAGGTCCTATGACACCCACCACAGTGGTACTGATTATACCGAGCAGAGGACAGTGTTGCACACAACCTAACCAGTTCATTACAACACCTGGTACCCAGACGTCACAGCCCTCCCAAAACGTTGTACCGACCCTCGCAATAGTCTGGCAGATGTGTAGCGTTTACTGATGGAAGCATGAGGCACGCAGAAGTGAAGAGACTTGACAATGGCCACACGATGAGTCAGTGGCAGAGTGAAGATGAGGACTCGGAGATTCTGCATTCTCATCTTGTTCTCAATGCACAATGGTTACCTTTCCGCATGTACACTGTCCCCAAACCTTCATGCAGAACGAGCCCTGAATGAATATAGGTATTGCAAGACCAGGGGTCCATCTAGCCCAGTATCCTGTCCCAGGCAGTGGCCATCACCAGCTGCTTCAGAGGAAGATGCAAGAACCTGGAAGGTGGCAGCTCTGTGTGAGTTTGAAAGTGTTTGGTTCTGCTTCACCAGTGAATATCCACACCTGCTAGCATTCCCTGGCTCTCGCCTAGTCCAGAAGCAGAACCACTGCAAGGCTATTCACTCAGTATCCCCCAGCTGCCCCGGAGCAGGAGGTACTCAATATCTTCCTGCATGAGCTCCAGCTGTGTTTGCAAACCAAAGAGTTCAGAGACATTGAGTTAAGCATTAGGCCAAAGCAAACTACCAAGCATTTGAACGGTCTCCTGCCTCCGAATTATTGTCTCCCTACTAGAAAGATACCCAGGGAGCTATTGCAATTCCTGAAGTAAAGTCTTCTGCTACTAGGTAACATCAACAGGACTTTACCTGCCACTGAAGTGAGCGAGATCTAGATTGCCTAATTAACATGGCACAATAAAACACGAACATGAGATGAATAACACAAAGAGATTCTGCGACATGGCATCCAATCCCAAAGACAAGCGATTGCAGGGAGGTGTCCCCTGTGCACTGAGAATGGCTAGACAGCAGCAGAGCGAGACAGGGCAGAACTGATTGAAACTGGAAATCAAATGGCTTTTGAGAAGAATATACACGATAAAGCAAACTGTCTCGCTGCGTTCGCTGGCTGTTCCTCATTGAAATGCAGCTGGAACTTTGCAGATGACATGGCCTCTCTCCTTTTGTTCATAGATAAAGGGCTAAATTACACCAATTAAGGGGGGTGAGAATAATCCAGTTTCATTTTTCATCTCTGTTTGTGTGGCACGTGCCTGCAATTTGTTCAGTTTTATTCTTTAATAGCGTTTGCATCCCTTGGTGCTTTTCTGCCTGTAAACAGTTTCACATTGTGTTTCATAGACAAGAAACGTGGCCAAGTACAAACCTGAAATCCAATTTTTTTTTCAGCTGAGCTGCAATTTCAATTAACATATGCCTTGTTTTGCCCAGGGGAAGAAATCCTGGTTTAGAGGGAAGAGGGGGAAGATTAAGAATAAGGAAAAGCGTGGCAGATAATGAAGGACACATACTCATTTCTGCTCCGATAGATACTGCAAGTGCCCCGTAGATGCCAAAATTAATTGTTTAAATTATTTTGAATGCATTTACAAAAATCACCTTGTCAATACAGCCAGGCATTTGGATTCACATGCTCATCCTGCATTATTGGCATCCTGACATTTTACAGGCAAGCTTCATCACAACTGACTAATTTTTTCTGAAGACACAGTTTTTTTCTTCTTCCCCTCACAACATTGCCAGAAATGTGTGGAGAAAATACAGATCATTATTTTTTCTCCTTTAGCCACCCTGCTGAAAATGCACTGCCTCCATCTTCAGTTGTGCTAACGTTCTTTCGATAGAGAAGTGTCACAGGGAACAATACGGTACCTGGATTGCATGGGCGTGGCGGTATGCAGAACCTCTGGGGTACTGCATGGTAGCTGGGATACCACTCAGCCCTATGAGTCCGACCAGTTTGAGCTCCCTCTCACACTGTGATGCTGTGACAGGCCACAAACCTCCGGCAGGTATTGCAAATACACAGCCCTCCATTGGCAGGGCCCACACCCATCTTAAATCAATGAATGCTTTCCAGCCACTCATGAACTAACAACAGAGACACTTCAGCTGGCTCTCCATCTAGGGACCCCGAGATTATACCGTCTAACCCCGATCTAAAAGCCTGAGATTAGCATCCAGTTCGCCGTTCCCTCAGAGTGGAAGGAATGTGCACCCGCTTTTGTTCCTGAGCAGTTTGTCTAAACACAAAGACACACTGGTTAAGATAAAATACTAAACAAATTTATTAACTACAGTAATTAGTAATTTATTAGTAAATTAGTAAATTTATTAACTACAGTAAAAGAAGTGATTCTGAGTGGGAAGTGTAAAGAGATTGAGAGAATTCTCTTACTAAAGGAAATCAACATAAGATTGCAGTCTAAATTCTACACATTAACAAGCTCTTGAATTAACAATGTCTCACTCTGGATAGGTGGTACAAGCGGTTTCTTAAAGGCAGGCTGGGCAGCCCTTCCTGCCTGGGACTCCCTTCCCGCCTTTCAAAGTCCTTTTGTCTTTCAGACGACCCTGCAGGTGTTCAGATGAATGGGAGTGGAGCCAAATGATAATGTCATGCTTCCCCTTTTATAGTCTGCTTCAGCTTGCTAGAACAGTCCATGCATGTGACATGGCGGCTGCTTCCCATTGTCAATCAACCCCCTTGTGAAGGTGCCTGCGTCCTACAGTCTTCACTGACGGCCCATTAGCACGTCTGGCCACTTCACTGTGATACCTGAAAAGCTGGGTTAGGTGGTTCCCACCTGACAACACATTCCAGTAGCTGCTACAACTTCCCGTGCTATGGTAGCACGTACAGTCCAACCGGATATTGATGTTTGGCAGATCAAGACTTTTAAAATAATACCCAACAAGGCATACCTTTTACAGAACCTAGCATAATTCCATGACCTTGGTGAACGTGGCATTTCGGGGGTGGTGTGACAAAGGGTCACAATGGCCTCTAACAACGGCCAACTCCGTTAGATCGGAGAATGCCCACGGGATGGTGAAATAGGTGAAATTCACCCCTCAGAGCGGAGGCCTCCAGGGCTGACCCAAGCACCAGCTAGCAATGCAGGAAGCACGTGAGCACAGACAGAATTTAGTCCTCAACCTCACATCCCTTCTTCTAACCCCAGCCCCTTCTCCAGGGCTCCTCTCCGCCCAGCCCATCTCGACAAAGCACTTCCCATCGAGCTCCCTGCCTGCCCCTCCGCTCTCTGACTGGCACAGTAGTTAATAAGGAGTGCTTTTCTTCTCTTCTGCTCAGGGCTGTGATGGAAAATACTTTGGCTGGAAGTGAGACAAAAATCAATAGTCCATTCCATTTCACAGGGCGACTGTCACAGTAACTAGATAGAAGTGGATTAGGTACTTGCGGCTTGGCAGACCAGCGCAGCCTGGCATTTCAAGTCAGTGCTGAACTTGTATCTGTGGCTAGGGGATTCCATCTCTTATCAATTAAAGACCAAAAGCCCAGCACTGGCACGGGGGTGCTGCACTGAACAGCAAAGCGGCACGGGAAGGGCCTGGTCCGGGGTTTGCTTTTGCAAGGAGTCCTGATTTTTTCAGCCAGCATGATTTGTTAATTGTCTTTCAGATTCCGTTATGGCTTTTCAGCCAAACCCTCTCCCTTCAAGGTTTATTTCAATAGGTTCCTTCCGCGATGGCCCATTAATTGAATTGCTTCATGTACGCACTGAGAGGAATAAACAATTACCCCAACTAGAAGAGCAGAGGTTGCCGGTTGTGAAGTGCTGAGGTCCTGGAGGGATAGGGACCAGAGAAACACCCAGCCAGCTGGGGCCTGATGGACACTTCTCCACACTGCAAACCCGCTCCTTGATTTGACTCGTTCTCAGGTCCAGCCCGAGAAAGGCCGGGCGGTAGGCAGGGGTGCTGCTGGTCTGAGCTGGTGGAGGAGCAGCACAGCAGTTCAGACCTTGGAAACGAAGGCACAGGGGCAGGGATGGTGGTGGTGCTGTGGCAGAGCCGAGCAGGGCCAGGAAGGTACCGATACAGGAACAGCCAGCTAGTCAGAGTTTCCACTCATCCACAGATCCTGTGGAGAGCACTGGGGCCAGAGGCCCTCAGCATCCTTTGCCCTTACCTCTCCTTCCCTAACTAAAGCTCAGAGGCACTTTTCATCGGGAAGAAGTTAGCTTTTCCGTTCATCTCCGGTGCTAGCAGGCCACAGGGGAGGCACTTAGCCAATGCATCCGAAGGTTATGTCCTTTCCCAAGCGCCGCCATCAGTAGAGACAAGTCCCTGCCAAAATGCCAGATTCATTTCCACGCGCCCACACTCCTCACAGAACCCGGCGCAAAGGAAGAGAAGAAGCCAAGATGCATGCATGCAGGATGGAGTCACAGGTCAGGGAGAGGGGGGCAGCTGTAAGTCAGTCACCATAAAGGCTGAGGGAGGCGACAGCTGTCAAATAATATAAAAACCTACCATGTTCATCGTTCTTACAATTGCGCCAAAGACTTAATGCCCAGCCTGTCAGCAGCGCAGACAGACGCTATTATGGAGACAAGATTGGAATATTTCAGAGGCAGCGTTGCAGCTGGTAGCAGCCCCATCTCCAAAGCCTGAGACCGACATTATGGAATCGGCAGGGCTGCCGGGAACAGGATCTATCATTGCAAATTAAATTAATTCCCTCTACACAGATTTTCCCTTAGTACATTTTAATTAACTAATGCTGGTATCAATGAGCTTTCCCCAAAACATCATTGCAACTTTATTAATTATTACTATGACTGCATTTCTTCATGTCTGTGCTGTGTCCCTGTCTCTCTCCTCTCTCATACACACGTGTGCCTTACTTCTTTGTGTGTCATAAGAAACAGCTCTTTAAAGCACAATATTCAGTTTCCCAGATAGACACACGTTTTCCTCACCCCAGGGCGATGTGCAGCACACGCCCCAGCATCACTAACTCCCAGTAAGCCTCTTCTTGGAAGGCCAGCGCCCGAGAGCTGGTTGAGAAAAGATGTCTTTTTTTCTTTTCCCACAAAAATTGCAGATGAAAAATAAAGATTTTTATTTGCCTCAAAAAAAAAAATTTGTTGAAATCTTTTGGGTTTTCACTGACGACCCACCTTTTTCTTTCTTTTTTTTTTTTTTTTTACAAAATTGAAAGTTTTTTTGTGACAATTTCCTTCAGCAAAGACTTTTTTTAATAAAAAAGAACGAGACAAAATTGTTGAACCGCTCTGTTATGCCCCGTGTGACACCCACTAAACCCTGCTCTGAGGTTTATCTGGTACCTAGCACTTGTACGGACCCCTCTGCTAAGGGTGAACTTCACCCCCACAAACTGCAGCCAAAAGAATGATGGAGGTTGAGATACTTTTTGACATTTCTTATTCATGGAAGATGATGAGCAAACAAAAAGCGTGCTCTTTAGCTCTCTATGAATCAAGCTGCTTCTAACACATGGCCAAGGCCATGGTGCTCCTCCTTCAGCTCCAGCCTGACAAGCCAACCCCCTTCCAGCAGAAAAGACATTATGCCCAGCTCATTTTCATTTGGAAACCTGGCCCTGCATTTCTCACTAAACTTCAACAAGATCTGAAACATGTTTTTTTTCTTTTGAGTTGTAAAAAAGTTCCATTTACTTTTCTTTTCTTCTGAATTTTCACTCAGCACTCAGGTGAGACAGGAAGTAAAAACATCGAAATCCAGCAAGGCTCAGGCGCTATTCTCTGCTGCAATTTCCAGGCTTGATGAACAGGGTTCCCGGGAGCAACAGATTTTATCACCATGCTAGTGCATTCTGATAACGTCAATGGGAGGAGAGGCGGGAAGTGAAGACTACGATATAAAAAACAAAACAATGTTTAGCATGAGACTGGGAAGAACAGAAACCCACAAGGTGAGAGTCTGATCCCAACGCCTTGAATAGCAAATGCAAAAGCATTAACTACAGGAATTCAGTTAAGATATTGTTTATCATTATGTTGTTAGCAAGCTGTAGAAATAAAGCGTTCAGCAACACAAAGCTACATGATACTTTTCAAGGGGTTCAACTGCAATTAAGTGAAAAAGATACAACGCTAATAATAATCTCACAGGATATAAAAGCGGCACCTCTCGGAGATCAGACTGTGCGACATGGAGAAGGCAGATCGAATCCTTGGCAGGTCGGTTTGGTGGAACTGGAAGGTTGAGGACAGAGCTGGAGGCAGCCTGGCCTCTGTCCCTGGAACAGCTTTCCCTAGGACTGGCCTGAGATTGTAGGATGAGCTCCAGTGGGATCCAAGCACCACCACGAACCTCACTGCCCAGGGCACGCCTCCCACCTGCCTTTACTAAGAAAAGAACAGAGTACATTGTGCCTAAAACATACGTTTCCATCCACATACAGTTCTTCCCCTAGTGAGAGGAGGAGAGAGAGAAGGAAAGAGCCACTCATGGACGACGCTTGTCACATCGCTTAAAGGCTTGTGGGATTCATTCCGAGGCCATGGTGATGGGCGTAGGATAAGAGCCAGAGGAAAACAGAACTCAGCAGACTAGATAGTTCAGCTAGAAATTTCATTTTGGAGGGTTGATAGAATTAGACCAAAATGCTTCAGCAAAACTATTGCTCTCTCTGTATGGCTGGAAAGGACCGGTGGATACAAATCTCGTGATCCCTGAACCCTTTCACATTGGTGTTGGAGGCCAAGCAGAGCAGAGCTAAAGCTGTCACTAGTCTAAACATCAGCAGTGAGTTACAGGTCCTGGAGGCCAGTTAAGATGAGCAAGGTCATTAAGTGCCAGCAGCTGTGGCACTGGTGGCCTATAAAGGGTGCACCGGGCTATTAAACTACTTCAGCTGAAGCACTGAGGTCAGGAAGGGTGATCAGGTCCCGTAGTATGTCTTTCGGATGTAGTGCTTCTCTTTCGCTATAACGGAGATCCCAAATCTGAGCGGGTTATGCCGGGCTTGTAACAGGCAGTATGGATGGAAGCCTTCAAGCCACCGCAATGAACATTTGTTTTAGGTCAGTAATGGAGTGTAAACATTTCCTCCCATGCTTCTGGGGGGTTTATATTATTTATATGTTGACACTGAAGCAAGGTGAGGCTACAAATCTATATAAACTACATTTCCACCAGGCAGAGTCTGTGGGGCCTGATAACCTCAGCAAAGTTTGTGCAGCACCAGCTGTTGTGCGAACTAAATTTAGAGGCTTACACACAACATCCAAATGCCTATGGTGCATCAATTCCCTTCTCTAACCAGAAGCTGTGTAAGCCTGGCTACCAGGATGCAGCTAAAAGAAACACCTTGGGTGTCTTTTTCTTTTTAAAAACACATTTGTTTGTTTGTTTTTAAATTAGGGTATTTTAAAATGATTGTATGGAAATGTTTTTTTAAAAATACAGTTAGAGACTTTTGTAAGCAAACATGACTTTGAGACAATGATTTATCATTTCTAAAGCGCCTTTTATCCAAAAAGGGATTCCAAACTAACCTTTTTACAAATTACCAACATATTCACAAGTTACGTGTGTACAGTATTTAAGGTGTTCTTTTTTTTTTTAACCCACCATTGAAAAGCAACCACCTCTAGGGTGGAACATGGAATCTATAGGTGCATATAAGCACCACATCACTGTTCAGGGTATGAAAAACCCTACCATTGTTAACTAAAATAAGAGCTTTTGAGACTTGTGTATTTCATCTCAAATTCCATTTGAACATGAAAGTACCTACTTTTGGTTTCAAACCCATCGCTAAAGATTTATCTCTACTATCCTTATAACTTACTGAATAGTGAATCTTTTTTCTGAAAATGTTCCTTTGAATATGAAGCAAATTTAATTCAGCTAAATTCACGAACCTTATTAGTATTTACTCTACAGTAGCATCTGGAGGCTTCAACCGAGCTGAGGTTTCCATTGTGTAGAAACAGCAAGAGACATTTGCTGCTCCAGAGAGCTTGCAGCCTAACACACTAGGCAGACAAAGAGTGGGAGGAGACTCAGAAAACAACGAGGGGGAGTAACATAAGCCCAGATCCTCCAAAGAATTTAGGTGCCTAAGTCCCCTTGGAGCTTAGTGCCCAAGATCACGCAGCAAGTCAGTAACGAAGCCAGGAATGAAACGCTGACTCCCACGCCAGTGCCTCATCCACTAGGCCACACTGCCTTTGGGGCTTGCTTTCTGGGAAGACCAGAGGACTGGATGCTCGCTGCGATTCCCAGAGCCTGAGTTCGGCGCCTAGGCTCCTATACAATGAATAGGGAGAGATAGGTGCCTTGGACTGCAATCCATAAAAGCCATCAGGGAGCCACTTAAGCCAGCCAGTGGGAGGTGCCGACCAGAGGATCGTGTGCTAGGTCCCAACCCCTGACACAGACAGCTGCCTAAATGACATGGGGCTCCCTCGCTCTGGCCCCATGGCTAGTTAAGTACGTAATCCGCCCTGGAACTGTCGCTGGGTCAGGAAGAGCCAGAATATGGGAATGGTAATTAGGGCACCCACCTCAGAGCTGGGTCTAATCACTCTTTCGTTTTGTAGCCCCAGTGGAAGAAGCTTCTACAGCAGAGATTGAGGGAGCCCCTTCCTTCCCCCCCAACTCCCCATCAGAATGTCCCATAGCTCCATGCTTAGAACACTCTGGGCGACCCCTGTTCAAATCCTTCCCCCTCCTGCCCTGGGGGAGAGGGGGTAATGGACCCTGACTCTCCCATACCCTTGGCAATTGTTCTCACCCCTGTGCTGAAAGTTATACAGATTCACAGATGCCATCTCCCTCTCCGCCAGTCAGATTCTGAACGTCAGCCAATCCAGGAGGTCGCCTCTGAGCACGCCTACCGTTTCAGGCCCCGTACGCGACTTAGCCAGCCTGTCAGCCCCTTGGGTTGTGACTGGCTCTGGGGCTCGGGTACAGGATAGGCATCCGGGTGCCTAGAGGGAAGCAGCAGCGCATGAATCCAGAGGCAGAAACTAGGGCGTCTCGGGAACACTTGCCCTGAAAATGTAGGATCCACGTGAGCTAAAGGATTCAACAGGAGTTGTGTGCATTGCAGGGGAGCCTAGGTGTCTGAAATAGGAATTCAGCTGCCTAACTCCTTCTGAGCGCCCAGGCCAGAATGCTGATATTTTACTAGCACAAAGAGGGAATGTTAAGTTCGGTTGTTCAGATATTCATTGGGAGCGCGTTCTGAGTCCGAAAGTTCTTTGTAACATTCAAAAGTTAGAGCTCGTGCTTTGCACTGTGTTGATGAGTGACATGCCATCCAGAAATTTGTTTAACTAGCCCACAGGAATGCTGAAGTTTGAACACAGGATGGCTACACCAATCATTTGTGTTCCCTACAGCGGGGGAAGAGGAGAGCAAAGAAATGTGAACAGTGAATAAGTAGGTGAATCCAGTGGCTGGCTCAAAAACAGTAAAGCTGGCGATATTCAGTGAACACATCACTCGTTGTGAATGATTCGCGCAGTGCTCTCCTCTCATCTAAATCACAAGTTTTGCTTTGTAAATAACTAACTGTACTTAGAGCGATTCTCCAGGTGTGTTTTCTTCGATTACATCTGTGAAAATTACTTCCAACTATATTTTCATATTCACAGTAACCAAATAAAGCAGTCAGGAAACACTTTGTTTCCTCACCATTGAAATCTGCCTCTTTCTTAAGGCTTAAGTGGGACTTGTGCCCAGGGCTAAATTTAACTTCTGGTTTTGGCTAGTTACTTTTACTTGATGGAGTTTCCTACCTATATGGAACTCCTTGCCTGTGGATTCCATTCTAATGAGGGACAAGAGCTTGAGCAGATGCTAATTCAATCTTTTTTTCATGCTGAGATGTGCAAAAAAATAAATAAATCTACAACTGCTCATACAGAAAGGCCCTGAGTCCAATAATTGAAAATTAATTAGGAAAATATGTGTGTGATATCCACACAGGCACGCAGCCCAAATGTATGTGGCCTCAATTAGAAAGAGAAACTGAACTTATCTCTTTTTATAGGATTAAACATTTAGTGGCACATCTGACTCCTAACAGAGATGTTGTTCAAAGGCAAAACAAACAGGAACCACAAAGAAGCTGAATGCCACTGTGCGTTCTGCTGAACACTGAGCCATGAGAAGCCTTCCTGTGATGATGTTAGTTGTGACTAGCTAGGAACAGCCTTACCCAGAAACTTTCCTGTAGACTTAACCACCTGTAGCTATTCATGGCCCATTTACCAGTCCGAGCCAATTAATGGTGCAGAACAACGGTTCTCAAAGTACAGTCAGTGGGGAAATTCTTAGTGGTCCCCAGGGAGCCAGAAATGTCACGTGCTGCTGCTGTTGCCTCCTCTAGCTCCTTGTTTTCAGCAAAAGGAAACAAAATACATGGGTGGGTCCAGGCCCTGATGCAGCAAAATACATAAGCATGTGTTTAAGTTCCAATGACTTCAGTGACCTTCACTCACAAGTGCCTGAACGTGTGGAGGACTAGCAGTGTGCTGCCAAAACAATCGGTTACCTGATTTCTCTAGGATCTCAGTCTGTAGGAAGATTCATAGCACTCACAGATTTCCTGTGCCCTGTTCAATTAGGGGATGGGGAGAGACTGGACAAGGACAGACGTTAGCATACGCTTACAGTGAAGCCCAGTTTCTTTAATGATTTGCTGAAGCAAGTCCTTAATAGAAAAAGCAGGTGCTATCATTATCTATTTATTTATTCCTCCCCTATGCCCCAAACAGCAAAGCACTTACAGCACCACAGATAGCATTGATAATAACAGACCAGTAAGGACATCTCAGATACCACATGATCTAATGTTTGCTATATAAGCATGGGTGGCTTCAGTAGACGTTTCTCATACGATGCGCGCATGTGCACACACAGACACAATGAGCCTCATCCCCCTTCTATTGTTAAGCCATTAGTTTGCTCTCCATCCATTCTAGTAGTTTGCAAAGCTACCATAGATAGAGGCATTTATAAAATCAAAAAGTTCATAAAATGGAACATCTCACATATACTGTAGGTCCAGCGCTTGTAAGGGTGCCTATTAGCAGCCGTCGTTTTGATCAAATCCCTGATGAAGGCACACCCTACCCCACTGGGCCCCAGATCACAAGCAGGTGGCTGCTAGCGTGGGAAGGACTCATGTAAATAAAAACAGCTTCCTAATTAACAAACATGGCAAGAGAAATTATGAGGAACATCTCAAAGGCAAATGAGTTTCAGGAGCATTTTGTATGAGTGATTCATTGGACTCAGCCCCTCTTCAAGGATTAATATTTATTTCTTATAAAATTTTTATTTTTTGGCATAATGAAAATTTTATTTGTCATGAATTAGAGATGAAAACATTTATAATCTTACCTACCGCAAATGAGAAAAAGAGGCAGGCGCCCATCCAGTTAGCAGAAAGGCAGGTGACAAATACAAGAATCTGGGTCTATGGACAGGGAAGAGAAATGAAAAGATTGCTCCCTTTGGAAGAAGAATTGCTCTCCCAGTTGCATGAAGACACGGGGCCTTTCCTGAGTATAAATAAATGTATGGGAGCCACAGAGATAAAGACAATGTATGCATGGACAGAAATGGTCTGATCCGATAGCGAGCTAGTTTCCAGAGATGACGAGTGTGATAGGGAATCCGTTAGTGCTGTTGATAATGATAAACATGTAGCTCATCTTTGGCAGAAGAATAGCCATACATTCCAGGCATGAAAACAAATGGAAATTTTATTAAAAAAAGGAAATGTGTCTGGATAAAG
Source organism: Mesoclemmys tuberculata (assembly GCA_007922155.1). Taxonomy (NCBI): domain Eukaryota; kingdom Metazoa; phylum Chordata; order Testudines; family Chelidae; genus Mesoclemmys; species Mesoclemmys tuberculata. Next base: position 15,119,928 of record ML675715.1, on the reverse strand, counting down.
GATCGATGGGGACTTTTTAACAGCTGAATCAGTGAAGGGAAATGTTTTTAAACCAACGGTGTCCCATTAACTGGAAATGTAAATGAAGCAGACAAAACTAAGAATCCCAGTGATACCAGGCATGAAACCTGTTCTCCTTGGCTTGGTACTCTGACACCGGTGGAGATGACAAAGCTCCTCGTGTATATTTCAGGGTATGGTTGTGTATGAGCTAGGAAGGGAAGCCAGGACTCCTGGCTGCCAGGGTAAGAGCCCTCTCACAGCTTTGCCAACACACGCATTCAACAATCACGCACTGGGCCCCTCCAAAATCATGAGCACTGACTATAGGCCTGATATGAGGCAATGTTTGTGAGGGACTGACTGTGCTAACACAGCCGCCATGAGCATCGGAGTGTGTCCAGTGTGGATGACATACCAGAAGCAGAGCAGACGGAGGCTGAGCTGGGTGTTTTTGCAGGTAGAAAGTGGTGCTGGGTTGTCTCTGGCCTAGTGACTAGCCACAATGCTCTTTGTTATTAAAATGAATTCATTTCCTTGAGTTCTTGCACCTGAAGCAGGAGCATGCACAAGGGAGGACAAGCAGGTGCACAGGCCCCTCCAGTAATTGTCCGGGACGCAGAACTTTTCCAGCTCTGGGGCAGAGGGAGGAGGGAAAGGCAAGCTCCTCCCGGGGCTGGAGGGAGGCAGAAAGAATGAGATCTGGCGACGAGGGGGGCACAGAACATACTCCTTCAAAAGGGTCAAATTAAATAAATAAATTTAAGGGTCAAATTAAATAATTAAATCAAATTAAATTAATTTCTGCGCACACCCCAACCTGAAGAACATCATTCTTCTGTCTTTGCTTTTCATTGTTCTCCATTCAGCCACTGCTAGCTATCATGAATTACTCTCCTGTTTAAAATATTTATCATCCGAGGAAGGAGTAGATACAATACCCCCACGTGATTTCTGGTGGCCAGTCACGCCCCGCAGATAGAAAAATAACACACAATCAAAGAGCAATTCATGAGCTACCCACCCATTGGTTCAAAATTTTCATCCAGATTTTTACTAGGTACACTGGTTTGGGAGTGATTCACAGAGTGAACAAATGTGGTAGATCCTCAATGAATCATTCAACCAGCCATAGCCATAGCTATGTCCTTAAAACAATGTGTCTTAAATGTCCTCATTTCAGTCCCAAAGCCACCTATGCCCAACAAAATGTGGGGTCCCTTTATCTTTATCACTGGACATTATTTACATCAGTAATTAAGCATTATAAGACTGGATTTACAGAACAAATTAATTACATTAAAAGAAGCTAGCCTACAGCCTTTTAAGTTGTGTTCTTGAATAATTTTGTGTGTGTTTCCACATGCTGGATCTTTGACAGACATTGCATTCGCTGTGTGGGCTTGGCAGATATACAAACACAGCAACAGCATCAGGTCAACTCAGAAAGTGAAATTTACAATAAAGAGAAAATTAAATGGATCGGTTTGTTTTCCTTGCCCTCCACTTGCGTGAAATGCAGTTGACAAAAAGGCAGGACAGACAAAATTAAACTTTCCAAACACTTTTAGTTTTATTAAGGGAAGGATTTTTTTAATGAATTTTATCTTGGCAACTTGGTTTGTTTATACACAAAATTAATAGGCTCTCAATAAATACGGTCTACCAATAAGCTATTTGCCATGAATGGGGCCAGCTGGAGATTTATAGCCCATGGCTGCTTTACATGAGTGAATCACAACAACTTCACTTGCTGCATTTAACCTGAGATCAGTGTCCTGTGTTACCTCCATATTCAGTTTCTTCTAATAATTTGCCCATTTCCAGCAGCCATGCAGCTGATACAGCACAAAGGACAGAGGGGAGCTCCAGAGATGTCATCAAGTTCAGGCAGGGCAGCCTTCCGAGGATGTAAATCTAAGATATTGATCTATTTTTATTAGATGTGCATTTAGGAATTGAGCTTTGCCTTTGGGTGTCTCCAGCTGGGCCAAGGCCTATATTATTTCCTGGCATCTGAATTTATCCCTGGGGAGAATATTTAGCACCACTGTGATCTTATGAAGTTTCCTGTGAGTGCAACTTGCAAGAGTCACCTTTTAAAAGAACTTCCAGCGAGTTGCATGACCTACTAACACTGCTACCTCTTTTGTGCCAAGCAGATAGCTGATTTCCAGGACCTTGTGGATTGTTTCCGTTCGGAGGAAAGTTTTATGACAGGGTCAGCTATTTCTCTGATTCAGTCCTGTCTGCCTACAAAGGATATACACCAAGTGTTCTTTCCCTGAACACAAGCGGGATCAACTGACAGGAGACAGTTCTTCTGCTCAGAGCTCCAAAGCTCTTTCAAGCCAGCACTCTACCCCAGAGATTGCTCTCTTTGCTTTCTTTCAGGGCAAAATTGCCAGTTTCTTTGGCTTTTCTGTTGCCTTCTCAGTCTGGTTCTGTGCTTTCTCTCTCTCACACACACACATAGAGAGCTGCAAACAAAACAATCCTCCACCCCAGCCTTTGATTTCAGAACCTTGGGAAACCCTTTGGACTTGTCCCAGCCAGTGTCCAGGCTTGGTCTAGTCCTTGAGTGGAGGTTTTCCATCATTTCACCTATTCCTAAACAAAGGAGCATTAAATTGTTCCCCCATTTGACCTGAATGGAAGGCTGCCATTATGCTGAACAGCTTCCAGGAGCTGGTGAAATCCCCTAGCCCCCAACAAAACAATACTTGTGAGTATGAAGAACTAACAAAGCTTGGCCAGAGTCCAGATGGCACTCCGGCAGACATTGTGTAAACCTCCCCCACGCAGACTCCTATCAACGCACCAGCCCTAGGACCTCCAGCAACCTCACAGCTCTACCCAAGCACTTCCTTCCTGTCCTGGAATGCTCCCCACATCTCCAGTAAGCAGGGGGGGCCCGCTGTTGCGCAGCTGAATGATGCACAAATACCTCCTGAGGAATAGACTGAATCTGCCACATCTGCTTCTAACTGCTCATTCTGTGCGTGTGTGTGTGTGAGTGAGTGTGTGTGCACATAGCAGAGCGAGCCTTTCGGAACACTAGCTCCTCCATGAGGTGTAGCAGCGTCTGTCTATGCAAATACCAAGATCTCCATCCCTTCAAAACATCTATTTTTTGAAAATGAAGCTTTGGGATTTCCAGCTACTGACTTGCTAACTTTTAAGGGGTGCAGTGGGGGCAGGCATGACAATATAGAGTAAACCGGAAGCCTGAATTAGGTAGATAATTCCAGGTATTACATTTGCTTAGGGAAACAAGCTATAGATGTCCACTATATAGATTCAGTCCTACAGGTTACCTTGAAGTGGATGACATGGTAAATCTCATAGACCCCAGTCCCGGAGGAAGATGATCTTATCAAAGGAATGAAAAACCAAGCACACAGAATTACTTCTCCCACCTATTGTTGTGCAACAGCCGTCTTTGCCGTCCGTAAATGCACGTAGTCCAAGACTGCTCCTTTTGAAAACTGTCATACCAACATAGACCCTGGGCCCAGTCAGTCTAGCATACTGTCTCCGATGACAACTCATGAAGTGATACATGCACCAGAGGCATAATGCACCTGATTGTGAAATGCTTTAATATGCGGAGGAAATTTCCTTCTCACCGCAGGCAGTAATCAGCATATATCCTGAAACACGAGGACTGAGACCTTAAAATATTCAGCCCAAGTAAAGAGACTGTAATTTTAAAATCACATTTCTGTTGTTTTGCTGTTGTTCCAATAAGATTATTGTAACTTAGAGATCTTAGAAATATTTCTCTCTCTCTCTTTCTCCCCTGCCCACCCACCACAATTGCTTAATTTGTGCCTTCCACAGTGTTTTCTGCACACTCACTTTTACTGTTTCCCCTGCACAATCAGTTCCATTGTTTTTGTCTTAGGGTGTTTCACATAAAGACAAAGGAAGGGGAAACATTTACAAAAATAGGAAACATTTGATTGTAAAACAACAAAAATTGGCAGAGCACGAACAGGGCAACATAACACCTGGAATTACTTTTAACTCTCTTCTGGAAGCTGACTAGAGAGTTCAAGTTGATGGTGTCCCTTTCAAATCATGCACTGAAAAAGCCCCATTTCAGCTGTGTCTGTGACATCCCTGTGTGGAAGATGTGTTCAGGCATCCTTCAAAGAGAGCCTGGGTCTCAAACCTGGTTGCTGGGCACACTGCAGAATGAACTCCCTTGTTTCCGGATGCAAGGAGCTGCTCTGTTTTGTTCTGTTCCTTGGGGAAGGGAAACTGTCTCTTCAGATAGACTGGAGGCTCCTTTCTTGCAGATGCTCTGGGGAAGCTGGGGAGCAGGAAATTGAGTTGGCTGTCTCTTGGAAAGTCCTGCAGCAGACATGAACTGTCAAGAGGAGAAAGATGCAAAGGGCCTGAGTGTTGTTGCATGCATAACGAAACATCCTGCCCTCTTCTGGCTTGACACCACAGTGATACGAGCCTTCAGAAACCCCAGACAGATTCGATAGATGCCCTCACACTGAATCTGTAGCAGTGGCCACAAACTTAGGGCGCACAAAAAGCTACCTTATTCTAATTGTTGCCCCAAGCCCCTATAGTTTACACTAAGGTGACGGCAGGGTTTTGTATCATTTCTGCAGAGTACAGGGCAAGGGGTTATAGATGTACAGACAGAATCATTGGGCATGGTGGGGACAGCCACAGCTAGACAGAAGGGGATGGTGAACTTTAAAATAGGCTTGTTGTTTTATCTGATCTGAACACGGTAAAAGATTTCCAGTGCTACTCAGATGCACAGAGATGGGGCACTTCAGCTCTTCCTCCCCAAACTGGTTCACCTAGTCCCAAGTTTATGCTTGCAAATTTCACCCAGCAGTCTGTGTGGGCCAAGGCGGCAGCCACCTAGAGAGGCAGGTTTAGCAAACATCCCCTGTGAATCAGTCAGAAATGATGCCAGTCTGTGTGAAATGTTCCCCTCTTGCTAGAAATCTCATCAGAGGTTAGCTGCTAATTAATGAAAATGCAGAAAGCACTTGAAGAGAGTTTGCTTTTGTAGTTACTGTTGCTGGAGGATTTCAGTCGGCAATGGCAGAAACTGGAACTGTTAGAGCTCCCGGCAAACAAAAGAGGCTTATCCTGCTAAGATCAGTCTCTCAATCAATCTAAATATTCTGCTGACTGCTCTAACTTCGTTTCAGTGGCATATTTCATGCTGCTCTGGGTATGTTTATGAAGCAAAGCCCACATGTTGATAACATTATTATTTCTGTCTCACTGATGCATGTCCTCTCACGGAGCCAGGGCCCCAATTCAGCCTGAGAAGCGTTGCCAGCTCTTGCCACTTTATTGCTGGTCTTCAGTATCTCATGTTCTTGTTACAGCCTCAGCTCCCACAGGCCAAGTAATTCTAGGAGAATCTCAGCTTTCATTTCTTTTAGAAAAAGCAAGTTTCTAGACCCCAATAGTTGGTGAGAAAATCTGGAAAATGAGCATAGCTAGCCTGGATAGGGACAACTAACAGAGGGTAAGGAGCAAAAGTCATGAGTAAAGCAAACGGGCGTGGAGACAAGGCTCAAAGATACAAACAGAACTGAAACTAAAGCTTTTGATGTGTATTTATTATTTGTAGTACTGTAAAGTACTGCCTCGGAGCCTTAGCCCTGGCCCAGGACCCCATTGTGTGAGGTGCTGCACAAATACAGAACAAAAAGACAGTCCCTGCCCCGAAGAGCTTCCAGTCAAGTGTGAGACTACAGACAACAGATGGATATGGATGGATGGAGAGTGCCAGGAAACAATGAGACCGTACTGGTCAGCAGCCTAACCATTGACAAGGAGAGTTTTAAGGAAGGATTTGACAGAAGATAATGAGTTAGTTGTATAGATGTTTACGGGGAGCTTCTCCCACGACTGCTTCACTCCTGACTGCAAGGATTTGCAAAGCCCATCTTCAGCCCATCTCACTTTTTAAGGAGACGTCACTGCAGTGCTCAACTTGGCCCGGAACAGTCAGGATTTGCCAGGTAAATAAACAACCTGTAGCCCCCATCTGCCCTTTGCAGCTTGCTACGGAATAATTCATTCAACACTAGGTGCTAACACTATAGATTCCATCGGAATTGAAAAGGAAGTGCTTTCCACCCTGTCAGCCTTATTTTAGGGTTATCATGTGCCCGATGATGATAATGGGATTAGAAATAGTAACTATAATCACATTTATATGGCACTTAATGTGTTCAAAGCATTTTTCAAGGATTACACCACGGCTGTGAAGCAGGACTTCTTTTCCAGCTCCCTGGGGTTTGCGCTACATTCGCTAACTCATACATGGTCTGTATCGTTGACCTAGTGTCTGTGCACCACAAAGGTCTCCCTGCGAGGAGCGACACCATCACTACACCATTACAAGGAATGCATTGTTCCTGAAGATGAATTTTTTCCCTGATCAGATTTTCATTTGGGAACCCAGATCTTCACCAAGGATCTGGACCTTTCAGCCCACTCTTGATGCCTCCCTCTAACAGCCTTACTCTTTTTTATCAATGGCCCATTTCAAGAGCCTTGGTGTGCTATTTTTCAAAGTAAATAAACAGATGCTCACCCTGGGGAGAGGGAACAAGAGTATTATTTTCTCAACTGTTGATAAAGGCAGCAATTTTCAACTATATTACATTGTGTACTTGACCTCCTGCAACCTTTAATAATTTCACCTTAAAACAATCATAAGAGAGCTATTTAGAAGAGGCAGTAAAGGCTGCTATATTTCAGGATTGATTTTCTGCCAGTCCACCCAGTGCACTCTACATTCAATAACATAAACTTCAGGGATTTTTCAGTAAACTCGAAGTTCTCAGGATTCAGGCTGCATTTCACCACTGCGAGTACGACTGCGGCTCACCTTCAAAGCACTGCAGCAAAAGGAAGAGCAAACCCCAGGCATCGCAGCACTCTCCACTGAGGTTTCAGTGGAGACTGAGAATACGCGCACTCTGGGAGAGTGGGGTGTTTCTACATCTGTTCTGACCCCTCCCTTCCTCTTTAGAAGGTGCTCAGGGCCGAGTTCTCATCTCAGCATCCAGAATGCAGAAGCAGTGTGGTTTACGGCTTTTCCCTATTAGGGCAGGGAGGCAATTATGCTCCAGGTCCAGATCTCAGCCTGCATATTGTGAACCACAAATCATGGCACCTCCCAAGAGTCCTCCATGATTTTCTTTTATGAAAGGGGCAAGATCTGACAGCCTTGGAAGCTAAAAGAAGTCCAGAATTCAGCCACAGAACGTGTACTGCACAGGTTTCCAGCTGCCACCCATACAGCTTTTACACCGTGCCCTGGAGCACTAAATCCATTCCCTTCAAGCCAGTCACTCTCTGGTCTCTTTGCCACAACTGCCATTCAGAGTAGTGGGTTATGTGAGATGGGCACGTGAACCAATTCCACATTAGGGAACGATCTTCAGGTCGGAATAAGTTCTGATAACAACCGGCTTGGATTTGAGCCTCTGACCATGATGGGCGCAGGAGGCTTGGTAGCCCATCAACCATTCCCTAACCCATTCAACTGCTTGGCTGATGTCTATTTCATTCATTGCTGGATGTCCTTCTCCTCCTGCTCAAACTGATGGATGGGCTCATCCATAAGTGTCATGAGGTGAGCACTACCACCAGGGACATTCATCAGGCTCTCTTTTTGTGGCCTGGAAAGCACAGAATCATTAGTCCTGGGTCTGTTAGAACCAAGCCTATTCCAGAATGAATGGGTCTTGTCCAGCCCTAAAATGCATGGACTCTGACAACCTGAGGAAGGCAGGGATAGGGGCGCGATGATAGGTTAACTTGAATCTACCTGTCTGTCTGCCTGTCATTGGTCTGTCTGTCTGAGACATTTTTAATGAGCCCAGCATTGTACCCAGGTCCCCAGGCAAGGAGAATCATCTCTAAACTGAAAAATGTTCGAAGTTTTACAGATAGCATCTGCGCCTCTTGGAACAACTTTATCTCTTAATTCTAAAGTCTGTTTGTATCACCAGAAACTAGATCAATATGGAAGAACTAGGAGATTCAACTCGTCATCTCCTTACCAGACAACAAAGAGCAGTAATTCCATTCCACTCAACTCAATTATCCCCTGGCTCAGTCTTTGGAGAAACAGCCATGATTGCTTTTCTGCCAGCTCATGGCTGGTAAGTTAATAACATTACAATCTGCGTCTGATGCACCAAAGGATCTGTAATTCCTTTATGAGAAATTCTTCTGCTGGTGTAGAGAAGGAGGATCAGATGCCCCTAGGGTTTCATTTCCATCTCAGAAAGCTTTGGATCCCTACATTTCCCCCTCCTGTGCTTGCACAGCAGGTCCGGAACATGCCACACCGCAGTGGGCCTCAGGAGTTTGCTGTATTCACTCCAGGGGGTCCGTGCTGCTTTCATGCCATTCACAAGGTGGGTTTAGCTGAGCTGCATGCCACGAGGACTGGCACAGAGTCAAGTAATGATGAAGGTTAATCTAATTCTAGTGCTAATAGAGCTTCTAATGAGCAATAGCACAGCAATTACATTCCCTGACTAGAGGACTAAGTTATGTAGCTGGGAGAAGTTAGGGGGGCGGTTTCATCTCAACAGCAGCTGGCTAGGGAGCCGTGAGAGCCATGTTATCCACACAAAGGATGTGCAAACGTAAGTGGAAGGAGTCCTTTGTCTGGGTCATCTGTGGGATCAAGCCAATGCATCTAAAGATGTGAGCATCTCTTGACTGAGCCAAGACCTACATCTGCTATCGGGCAGGCAGTAGCAACCAGATTTGTTAAATATCTCTTGCCTTTGCGCTGGCATTGGTCACAGACTAATGGAGACATCTGAGAGGAGGGTTTGCAATGCAGGAGCAGATCTTTGCTCCGTCTACTCTGGCCTCCCAAGCAGGTAATGGCGTCATTGCGTCCAAGAGGGGCTACCCCTTTACACAGAGTTCTGCAGCAGATTTAGGGCAGGAGCTGCACCATATCATGTATATATCCATAGATCACCTTTTCCTCAGCGGCCGTGTGCAGTCCATGCACACTGGCTTCCAGAGGCCATTCCTGCAGCCTTGGGGCCTTTCAGACACAAGCCCGGTTGTAATCCTATGGCTGCACAGAGAACAAGTCACCAACCATTTCAGTCCACTCCAGAACGATCATCATCCAGTCTTGCGCAGGGAGCTCCCATCCCATTCCTGTGCTGCAGCTCCTGCTGATGTGGTAAGGAATTGGTATTTTCTTCCTTGCTCTCAAGTCATCACCTATCTTCTACAGCAGCGATTCCAACCTTCTCCATGCGGGGACTTTCTTGGAACTGCCCTCCAAGGTAGCCACGAGCTAGCCGAATCCCCCTCCAATTCAGCAATACAAGAAGGGCAACATAGTCATGATCTCCTGACACCTGTGCACAAGGCCCATGCAAAACCACGGCGCCCGCTCAGCCGTAGGCTGGAGGGAGGAATCAGGTAAGCCCAACATGCAGGAGCTGAGCCCTGAAGAGACGTGTCCCCTTTGTCTCCGTCATGTCCTGTCAGTCCAGCGCAGAAACGAGGCTTTGCTTTCAACCCCTTCCTTCCAGGAATTTGGCCCACTATCAGGCCCCCTGCATGCAAGCCAGCTACAGCCCCAGGCCTTGGCTTCCCCAGACGCTGAACATTCATGAGGCCAGCGGCTGGAAGCTGAAGCTAGACAAATTCAGACTGGAAATAAGGTGTACGTTTTTCACGGGGTGGGTGATTAATCATGGGAACAATTCTCTCCGGGTCGTGGTGGATTCTCCATCCCTGGCCATTTTCAAATCAAGCCGGGATGTTTTTCTGCGGGGCAGGTCTCTAGGCTGTGCCAGCCAGCAGCTCACACTAGCTGATCACAGTGCTCCCTTCTGGCCTTGGGATCTACGAAACCAGGCCACGGTTTGCTCCTGCCCTTACACAAACTCAGCTTCCTGATGCCCTCTGTCTAGACATTCCTGAGGTGCCCATCGCTGCGGCATCTGGGCACCGTACCTCTCTATCACCATTTGCATTCTTCATAGCCCCTTTGCTCCCGGACCTGCGTCTCCCCCGACTCCCAGTACTTTGGTCTGTGTGTTTTAAATGCATTTGTGACATGGATACCTGCCAGCAATTCACAGCAGGAGAACTCCAGGACAGCAGAATCTGGGTCTCGCCTAGAAACCTTGCATCCCACTGCTTTATGGAAGAGCTGAGCAGTCGAGCGCTTGTAATGGTTGTGTCCTGTTGGGCCCACGGAAGCGCTGCACTGCAGGCGGACCGTCACGCTGGGGCCCACTGGCTGGGTCTAGCATGGTTCTCCACCCACACAAAGACCTTTGCAAGGACGCACCCCCTGGCAGCAGTACTGGGAAAGGAAACCTCAGGCTGCAATAATAAATCCGGCAGGGAACAGAGGTTAAACAGACTATGCAAGCAGAAGCTCATTATTAATTCACCTATGAGGAAACACTCAAGGCTCTGGTCCTTCTGGGCCACTAAAAGAAGCAGCAGGCAATGAATGGCAGAGGCAGTGCAGAGATGAGAAAGCATCTGTATAGCCCAAGCAGTGCCAGGCACGCAGCACTTGTGTGCACTGAACTAGATACAAGGAGGAAAGAAAATCTCTTACATCTTCTCTTCTTTTACCTGCTGAACTGTCGCTAACTGCAGAGTGAGGGGCTGAGGGCTGGAAAGGGCATGGGGTGGAGGGGATTCATGCCTGTCAGGAACAGCAAAGAGGAGAAAGCCAGTCCCTGTCAAGGCAGCATTAGCGGCCTTGCTTTCATACCCAAGGAGCATCCGCAGCCTCGGGTATATCAGTGGTGGCTACTCAGCATCTCTGGAAACTGGGACACGTCAAAGAGCCAATATATGGATTCTAGACTTGATTTGAGTCACCCGCTTTGCGAACACGTTGGCCTTGGGGTTCATCAAGAAGAGCCTTGGGTCAGGCGGGCGGAGCTGGATGGGAAAGCTGGGCTTGTCTCAAAGACCCTTTGCCATCTACTAGAAGCAGTGGGTCTTTGGCTGTTCCAAGGAGGTTCTGTATGCACGAAGGCCCTGATCGCACACCATGCAAGTCAGCAGGACTTTTTCCATGGCTGCAATGGGAGCATGGTCCCAGCAATATTCCTTCCTGAATGGAAGACTCCCCTCAATCACAGGGCTTTTCACTGGCTCTGGTGACAATATATTCCTCTTGAGATGAAGTTATTTTGTGACCATAAAAGGAGCCGGGGGATGTGATGCGTTTCCCATGAAGCAGAACGCGACGGAGGGCAAGATGGCTTCGACCTGTCACACATTTCAGTAAAAGGAACCACACCAAAAAGAGCCAGCCACAGGCTGTCACTCTCACCTGACAAAGCAGCGTCCCTGGAAGCCAAGAGTTTTAATTCCTTCTTTGGAATATTGGGCTCTAGTTATTTCACGGGCATCTGGTGTCCGTAAAATGTCATTTACTGCCCAGCAACTGACATACAATTTCATGTCTGTCAGATTCACAAATGTGTTCTCTTCAGCGAATGCTCCCCAAATGGAATCGGATGTGGGTGATTGCCATGGAGAATCAAACATGCCAGTGCCCGAACTTTATGCAAATGCTGGCCTTACAAAACAAACCATGCAGCAAAAAAACCCTTTATTTCCAAAGGGACTCTGCCAAATGACAATAACATTAATAATAAAACACCTTGTGCTTGTAGAGCGCTCGGCATCTCGAGAACTGAATATACTTTAAAAAGGGCCCCCCATGCACTGACTCCACCTCTGGCCTCAACTCCCAAAAAACGGTCTAGCCCTGAAGACTGCAGAACTGCTCACCCAACACATGAGCCTACCCTTCTTCTCTGTCCTTGTATCTGTCACCCCCCCTCTCGCTTCACCCTAATTTAGGCCCCAGTTCAGCAAGATACTTTAGCAGCTGCCTCACTGTAAGCACTTGAGTAGTTCCTATTGATTGGAACAGGATAATTAGCGGCGGTGTTGTAAGCAAGACACGAGTAGTAATTCTTCCACTCTACTTCATGCTGATTAGGCCTCAGCTGGAGGATTGTGTCCAGTTCTGGGCACCACGGTTCAGGAAAGATGTGGCCAAATTGGAGAAAGTCCAGAGAAGAGCAACAAAAATGATTAAAGGGCTAGAAAACAGGACCTGTGAGGGAAGATTGAATGAACTGGGTTTGTTTAGTCTGGAGAAGAGAAGACTGAGGGGGGACATGATAGCAGTTCTCAAGTACATAAAAGGTTGTTACAAGGAGGAGGGAGAAAAATTATTCTCATTAACCTCTGAGATAAAACAAGAAGCAAGTGGCTTACATTGCAGAAAGGATGGTTTAGGTAACATCCTAACTGTAAGGGCGGTTAAGCACTGGAACAAATTGCCTAGGGCAGTTGTGGAATCTCCATCATTGGAGGTTTTTAAGAGCAGGTTAGACAAACACTTGTCAGGAAAGGTCTAGATAAAGCTTAGACCTACCTTGAGTGCAGGGGACCTTGCAAGGTCCCTTCCAGGCATATGACTCTCTGATCCTATGAATTCACATGCTTAAAGCTAGGCACCTCCGTAAGTATACTGGTGAATCAGGACTTTAAGGCGCGATACTGCAGTCATAAGAGTCCAGGTAGGGGCTGGGATCTGTCGGCTCCTTGCAGGGTCACGGACTAAAAGACAAGAGATGACGAGTGGGTGACGCTGTAAGAAACTTCACTCTGTGGGTGAAACTCACCCCTGTGCAGAAGGCCAACCTACAGCCTAAGGTACCAGCCAGGTCCCACTTCAGCCCATAGGCTTATGCAGAGCACAGGTCTTGAAGGGCAGGTGGCTGGAGTTACGAGGGCACTTTCATCACAGACAGGCGGGGCACACAATGGGGGGTGTAATGAGCCAGCTGGTAGCCCCATCCCAGTCATCGCAACAGGAAACGGGCTTCTCAGCTGGACCTTTGGCGCATCACAGCTTCAGAGCTCACAAGTGAAATCCCCAAAACCAGGAGGCTGGCTTAAGCCGTCTGTCATTTGAATACGTACATAATACCGAGTATAACACGACAGCACAGTGTGGGTCCTTGTCTGCTGCATTCTGAGCCTTTAAGGGACCCTGGGGCCACATTGTCAAGCCTTTCTCTGCAGCCAGGAGGGCTGGGTACTTACCGAGGCTTGGACATGAAAGCTGAGAGTCTCACCTAGGGTGAGCAGCTGGGAGCAGGCTCCCTTCACGGCGAGGCAGACACAGCTCGAGCTGGCGTGTTAAAAATACCAGTGTGACACAGGCTGGTTTGTACCCGGGTGGCTAGCCCAAGCCAGCGCCCCTCCACAACAACCGCCCCGCTGTTAGCGCACTAGAGTGTGGATCCGTCTGCCTGCTTGGAGGAGCACACTCCCAGCCGCTGTGAAGTAGCCCTATCGAGCTGCCTCCAGCAACCAGGGCTTTAAGAGAAACACCAAATGTCGTGAGACTCACGATAAAATCACATGCTGGCAACATGGACCTTCAATAGGTTCTGTTGCCCATGCTTTCCATCCACCCCTCCTTTGCCAGCTGCTTGTAACAGCTCCATTGCCTCTCCTGGCTTAGTCCTAGTGGGAAGTACATGGTTAATGGGGACGTTTCTTTTCTCTTTCGTGCAGAACTTTGGTTACAGGCGTCCTGAACTGGGAGGTGTCTTTCTTTTCTTTTCTTTTCTTTTCTGTAAATTTTTCAAAGCACCTCTCCAATGTGACAAGACTAGTAATGAAGAGGCTGAGAGGAAATCGATAAGGCAGCAGAGTGAGCAAAAACTAATGAGAATCTGTAGCTGAACCTAACTACATCCACTTGACAGAGAGGAACACGTGCACCAAGCCCTGCACCCCAAAGCCTGGCAAGCTCCCAGCGCCCTGGAGGCAATATTGACTTACAATAAACAACCAATATTACATAGTAAATAACAGTGCTGGCGATGCACCCCATATGGTGCCAGGTGTCTAGCAAGCGTGTCGCACCGCCGTAATAAGGCAGCATTAAAGCACAGGGAAGGGTTGCAGGGGAGCCATTCTCCCAGAAGGGGGAATTCACCCCTGTGAAGAGGGGCCAAGCACTAGAGCTCATTGGGAATTTTTTGACATCGTTTTTCATCAGAAAATGCCAATTAATTGAAAATGGAACTTTCCGTGGGAAAGGGGAAGAAAGGAAGGAAAGGGCCCCCTTCAATTACTGGTTTTTTATTTGAAAACATGTGAGAGGAAACCCATTTAGAAACTGTTTCACGGCACATCAGCTGAAGTGGAACTCGTGGTGCGTCGGGCTGGCATGGGCACTTTGCACAGGGATGACTCTGACCTGAGGTGGTTTGCAGCATGCTGTAGAGGGGACTAAGCGTCAGGACTCCTGGCTTCTATTCCAGCCTCATTCACTGTGTGAACTCAGGCAAGTCACTATCACACTGTGTGCCTCAGTTTCCCAGTCTGTATTCAAGGGAGTATTAATTCATCTGCTGTGAATTCTAATTAGGTAGAGCTTTGAGATCCTAGGATGCTAAGAGGTGGTATCATGGCACAAAGAAGTATTACATAGAGTTAAGTCCTTGCTGAGCCAAAGTGATACACAAACTTCAGCATAAACAAATCTCTCAGCAGGGCTTGAGGTCTTCTCACTGCAGCAAAAACAGGTCCCACTTTGTAGTCGTAGATAAAATTAATCAGAAGGGATGTAACCACTCCTAGAATCACAGATTATAATCCCAGGTTCCCTGCTAATGATACACAGGAACTGGGCAAGGTTTTGAAATAGCATCAGATACGTAAATGATAAGACAAGAAATGTGGGGCTGTGGCTCCTTCCCTCTTTGAAGACAGTTCCTGAGTGAGCGATGCGGAGATGGCCTGCAAGCACAGCTGGTCTGTTTTATTGGGTTTGGGAAAACTTCGGTGCCAGCTAATTGGTCAGAAAGCTCTGTTCTCCCCTTTATTAGCTGTATTAACTGGCAACAGGTGCGTTAACAACAGGAGCATTAACAGGAGGTAAATAATGATGTAGGGGAAAGTGTTCATAAACGGCAACAAGACAGCGGAGAATTTGGGCCTCCCTTGCTAAAAGGGCATTATCAGCATTAATGTTTGAATTCTTCTTTTAAATACTATGCCCTCGTTTTTTAAATACATGCTAAGGGTTCCTCTGCTCTCCTGCTGAAGGGTGTTTTGGGCAAGGGCAAGACCAGCCTCCCCAAAAGGCTTCCCCTGCCTTCTCCTGGCCCCCTTCTTTGCACGTGTTCCTGTCTGATACCCCTTTGGTTGCAGCTTTGATGCTGTTTTATTGCTAAGCAGCTTCTTGCAGGGGAAAGGGCATCCGTGGAACAGAGACGCTAACTGGATATGTACAGTGCTGTCAAATGCCCAAAGCAACCAAACTAAAATTACACAAAGCAAAATATTACTCAGTATCGAATGCTATTCTAGGTGACTTTTAACAAGAGCAGGTACAACGCTTTCCCCCATGAAAATGCGACAGTGTCCTTTTAAAACTAATGAGGTTTTCATTGGATATTTTCAAGCCAAGTAAATCCATGTCTTCTTCAAGGAAAAGAAGCCCTTGAACGTAAGGGAATCTTTTCAGCCCCTGATTAGGAGACACGAGCGGTACAAAGGCAAAGAGTGTGCAGGTAATTAGTCTGTGTGGTCACATCTTCCTAGTACTACTACCCTCGTCCGTCCTTTCCATTCCTCTCACGTGCCTTGTTGTTAAGGAGTGTGGAAGATCAGCTGCCTCTTTCACACTGTACTTCTGCAGCCCCGGTCCTGGATCCAGCGCTGGGCTGCTACCAGAATACCAACCATCCAGCAGCAAGGACTCAGATCTTGAGGATGTCGATAAGGTGCCAGATTTCCAGTTAGTACTGGGGAAACCGACTTTCCTTTGGGTAACACCGCGACTTGGGGACTTAGGCCCTGATCCGGCGGATGCATGCGCTTAATGAGCAGGCCTATTAGGCACAGGAATTGCCCCACTGAAACGAGTGTGACCGGTCAGCGTGCAATTTCACACTAGCAGACTGATCGCTGTCTGTTCGCTTGCCAGAGCTCCTGCTGTAACTACCTGACCCTAAATGTGCCACCAAGAGCTCCTGGGCCAACCTCTCCGGCTCAGTCGGGAGTCAATTACCACGACAACTCACAAAGTCCGGAATAACTCAGGAGCAAATCAGGGGGGATGGACACTAGCTATGGAGAATGCAATAGTGAATCTGGAAAGCTCTTCCTCTTCCCAGCGAAACAGGATGGAGGAAATTAAACGCAATTCACTGGGATGTTGAAACTCTTGGCATTTATATCCACCTCATGTTGTGCCCGCTGCTGGCTAATTTAACACATGAACAGCATCCGTGTCGTGCTTACTTAAAACCCTCTGTTCTTGCCTGCTGGTAAGAGCGGTGACGCCAGTACTTCGTGCTGTAAGTTCAAACCCTCCTAGTGCTTTGTTTTCATTAAGAAACAGAAAGGAACCTCTTCTTAATGCCCATTCACCTTTGTGTGCCATGGGGTGAATAAGTTCTCCACACATCGTTATTTAGAAACGTTTTTTAAAAGAGAAGTTATGTCAGATCTAAGGAGCCTTTGATCCAGCATAATGGCTAGATAGAGGCCCCAAACACTCACCAGGTGTTCTAATCTAGTCTATCAGCAGGTTTTGAAGGTTACCCGTCACCATGGTATGTAAGGGCTTTCCAGGAACAGTAAACGCACAGGACCAGATTCTCAGATGGTGTAAATCAATTTACATAGTTGAAGGCAATGAAGTTATGCTGGTTTCTACCTGCTGAGAATCTGGCCCCAAAATCTCTCTGAGGACACTGAGGTGTTTGGAGGGTGATTATAGGAAAATTAAGAAGAGATGGACTTTGCATTCAGTTAATTCTTACTTCATCTGGCAATCCATTCCATAGGCCTGCGCTGGCTACTCTGTCTGTCTCCAGCAGGTGCGGATCTTCGCCTGGTTGCCAACAGCTTCACATTTCCAGTGAAGTGCTGTGGGGTGAGGCCATGGTGGTGGAAGCAGAGGCACATTGAAACAGCCTTGCCAGAAGCTCCCCAGAACCAAGTTGGAGAGAGTGGCTAAGTCAAACAACCTGGGCATTTACCCTATGACAGTCCACTCCCCAGGTCCACACACCTCGCTCTGGGAGCTAGCGGGAAGGGAAGGTGCACTGCAAGTGACTGAGAGCAATGTGGCCCTCTGAGCGCCTTGGGGCTGGAGTCCTGGTACCCAGCTGCACGTCATTGATGGAGATGTAACAACATCAGGGTCCCACTGCATCCACATGGCTCAGTGCTGCAGGGCCTTGAACAAGCAGGAAGAGAAGCAATCAAACGAGAAGCACCAAGACTGACTCCTTCCACAAGTCAGCCCACCGTTTGGGCCTAAGAATAACTCGGGAGACCTTCATTTATAACTGTAGGCTGGAATCATAGGCAGCAGAGCCAGGAAGGGCCTGTGGGGTCAGCCAGCCTGACCCCGCCCCACGTGTCCAAACCACTCACTATCCCTTTATGGAACCCTGCCGTGGTGTTAGCAGGTTCACGTCTCCCCTCGTTGGCTATGGTGCTGTTTCCATCCTGACCCTTTGGTGATAGGCTACATATGCAAGGATCCCGCTAACCCACAGGGATGCCGCTAACTCCTCGTTGGAGTGAGACAGAGAGGCCAGGGCTTGAAATGTAACAAAAATTCCCAGCTGCCAGCAGTGGATGCGAAAGGATTCAATGCAACGACAGCAGGAGCAACTCAGGACCTGGTCCTGGCCAAGCAGCAGAGCTGTACCATCTTGCTTTGTTCAGGGGCCTCCCAATCATAGAAATCCCCATGGAGGGAGAACGCATCCCTTTCGGCTCATGTGGCCCCATCACCGTGGTACCCGAAGGCCTGATCCAAACCCCTTTGGAGAGTCTCACGGGATGAGCATTGCATCAGCACCTGAGTATAGGAGAGAGCAAAAGGGTATAAGAAGCAGGCAGGATGCTGGAAGTGGCTT
The DNA here is from genome assembly GCA_007922155.1 of Mesoclemmys tuberculata. Classification (NCBI taxonomy): domain Eukaryota; kingdom Metazoa; phylum Chordata; order Testudines; family Chelidae; genus Mesoclemmys; species Mesoclemmys tuberculata. The sequence goes on along the minus strand of ML675715.1, from coordinate 15,101,926 downwards.
TAATTCAATCCCCTTGTTTTTCCGCCTGGTTCCACGTGCCTGTTCCCCTTTGCCAGAATGTCTCTCCCGACTCAGGAGACCAGCTTTCAACTAGAGTTTCTCTCACGCACATAGATTTAGCTCTGCCTTGATTAGAAATTCAAATCGCTCCTCACATTTGGAGAAGGAAAAGAAAAGTGTTTTTTCTTTCCAAGTGAAAAGGTGGATCAATGTGAGGAGGAGGGGGAGAGTTAACCAAAAGTGGGCTGGCATTTTCCACTCAGGTTCCTCTCCTCCAATAGCACCATTCTCTTTGATCTGCGGTGCTTCCCCACTAATCATAATAAGAAGTGGGGGGGATAAGTTTTACAGTTTAACTTTTTTCTATAGTTAATAAATGTCTAGTGCTTCTTTATCTCTGCCTGCTCCTTTCTGATTCCATCCTTTACACCTGCTTAATACCTTCCCCAGCTTGTCTGACAAAAACATTTTACAAGATGGATATGTCCTGTCTCTTGCTCTAAAAACCAATGTGGTAATGAAAATGATAGAAGGTTCCATGTGGATGTGCTGAACGGGTGACCTCTCAGCAGGGATCTCTGAGGAGAAAGCCGCTTAACTGTGCACAAGGCACATGCTGCAGAAATAAGTAACCCATTGGTAATGATTTAAAGTAGGCCATTGTGTTTGTGTTTGCTGGCCTGTTTGTTGTTGACCCTGTGATTTTCCTGTCGTGAAGCAAAAGATCCTTGTAATGAGCATCCCAGTTATTCTGACTGACTCCTGCAGCCAAGTGAGAAGCCAGACCCAGAGAGACAGAATTAGGCTAGGTCATAGTTTCTCAATCTGTGGTACGTGTACCCCTGGGGGTATGCGAGACACAGGCGGGGGTACTCAGGGAAAAACAGGGTGAAGGGGAGGTGGGTGGCAGCTGCCGACTTCTGGGGAAGCTGGGTAGCAGCCCCCCGCTTCCTGCCTAATCATAGCTCCCAGCTGGGAGGCGGACAGCAGCCGCTAGCTTTTGGGGGAGGCAGGCAGCAACTTGCAACCTGCAACTTGCTCAGGTGGCAGCTCCCCTCCCTGGCTCAAAGCTCAGTGCCCAGAAAACTTGTCAATTTCACTCCTTTACCTCTGACTTTTGGGGGAAAATTAATGATTAATAAATGATGAATTACTATAATAATTATGGATTTAGCATTTGCCCTGCAGACACACCTACGAGCCCCCATCCTGGACCAGGACGCCATGAACAAAGACAGTCCCCAACCCAGAGGGTTTATAACCTAAGTATAAAACACCAGCTCTCACTATATTAAAGCAACAGGACAGGTGGAACTAGAATTAATCTTGCTGCACTCGTGCCAAAGCTTAATGAATTGTACTTGAACCAATGTAGCCTAATCCCCCCCCAGTGTAAACCTTGCCTCTGGAGGCACCCCCTAACTCTCCCCTACTGAAAACCCTTGCTCTGGCCCAGCAGCTGGCTGAAATATTGCCCCATGGCGCCGCAGCATGCAAGGAGTCAAATCACGTTTCTTAAACAACGAGGCTTTGGCACAATTACACTGAGCAGCCATGAAATTCATTGACAGACTAAGTCCTGTAATCTCTTTTTAAGTACCTTTGTAATGACTGGATTAGTTAGAGACTCTTCTGCTATCCGGAGCAGAATAGCTAATCCAGAAAAATCCGATACTCCAGCATTCAATATAGTAACCTGACTCTCTCTCCCCACCTGTCCAGGTACTGATGGGCAGCCCCTGCCTGGATGCTCTTTTAGGCCCATTCTAAGCTCTGACCACAAGACACGTCCAAAGCCAGAGGGTACATTAATTAAGGCCATTTAACTAGTTACACATTCTTTAATCTCATCACAAATATGCCGCTTTAAACACTAGAGTTAATAGCTAGGCTTCAGAAGGGAAGCATGTGCTGGCAGGATGCCTTTGGCTTAACACTGTGCTGAGATAGCACGCTTCTTCTGAGCTAACACAAGGCCCAGGCCCAGCATGGCGATGGGGGAAAGCAGCAGCTATGGGGCAGGGTTGCTTTGCAGTGGGTTTTTGTTGTTGTTTAATCTGAAACTAGCAGAGGCTAAAAAACATAAAATAAAATAGATCTACATGGAAACCTCAAAAGATTCAGAATTCTGCAATCAGACCATGTGTCTGAACGTACCCTCTGGCATCTGTGAAAGCACATCTGTCTATCTCCAGACACACTCCTCTACCTACCACCTTCTATACCCTTCTTTCTGTGCATTTTTGGATCTAGCTGTCTTGAGTATTCAGATCTGGGTCCCATTAAAACCCTATCAGAGCCCTTCAGACTTTAACATATTTATCTTTGCAACAGTCTTGTGAAGTAGGGTTATGCTATCATCGTACAGGGAGGAAATCGAGGCTAAGTGACTTGACAAGGTCATGCAGGAAATCTGTGGCAGAGCGCAATTTTAAACCCGCGTCTCCCCAGCCTGAGGCTAGTACACCAACCACTGGACCATCCTTCCTCTTAATCCAGTCCTGCAGAGTGCTGGACGCTTTCACTTCTGGTTGATGAGGACGATTGATTCAGATTACAGTTACCCCCTGTACAAATGCATTAAAAAGCCAGCCACAGCCCTAGAGAGCTTCAAACCTTGGTTTAAGACGAGACACAACAGGTGGACGAAACAGGCAGACATGGAGAGGGATGGGAAGTGGACAGGAGGAAACAGTAAAACAAGCACAGTTTTGCATAATGGGGCAACAGAGGCAGAGCTCATCAGCTGCATATCTCTAAGCAGCTGGCAGGTTCTGTAGGCCTCATGGCAAGGGATAGGTGTCTCAAGGAGGAGTGTGGACGAGGACACGGTTCTGGCACTGTGCATGTTTTCCCATGGAGTTTTCCCTTGCATAAAAGTTTCATGGGCGAGGGTATTCACCACTCTACCGGATCAGCCCCCGAGTGTGGGCACAGCATCTGCATTCCAGTGAGAAACAGCAGTGAGCTTTAATGGTGCCGATCCACTTCAGTCAGGCATGGCTTCTACAGCTCCCAGTTTCCCCAGGTCCCCCAAAGATCTGGTGGCAGAGGGCTAGGTCAACAGCTTTGCTTCTGGCCCATCTCCAGCGGAGAATGCTAGAACCGGAGTTCTGGAGTACGCTGTGGTGGGAACAGCTGTGCTGCAGTGAGGGTCATACGAGGACGGGTCTGCTGCCGGGAGAGTGATCCAGAGCTGCCAGGTGGAAAGAGATCTGCGCCCTAGAAAGAGATTTCACGTTTGCGGCACTGATTGTTTGGCTGTGTCCCTCTAGCTTCCCCATGGCTCAGTCCTCCCAGCAGCTCAGAATGGGAAGGACAGAGGGAAAGAAAGAACGAACCAGAGAAGGACTCAACGTCCATCGCTTCAGCTGTTCAGGTGAATTCTTCTGGGGATACACAAACCAAACCCTGACTGCGCTGCTTTTTTGGGTGCTGCTGTAGGAGGGAGAGGGGCAAGGGGAAAAGAATCTGGGGATGGCTGCATTCACGCTGCCCTGGGCTACACCAAACTCAGTTCACAGCCGGTGTCCATGTGCCCAAAGCAAGCTGCTTTCCCACATCTCGCTGATTCACTTTCATAACGCCATGGACATCTGGGGTGGGAACGCCCCAGTTACACCCACCTACTCCATGCGCGGGTGGTGGGGGGGACCTGGGCATAGACTCTATAGGCAGGGCTGACAAGAGGGGGGAAAAGGGACAATTGTAAGGGGCCCGGAGCTCAGGGGACCCCAAAACATCTGTGTAAATAAAGTGAAATGGGAGGGGCTGGGGCCCTAATTTCTATCCCTGGGCTGTCTGTAGGCCAAGGAGCTCTGAATACATATAACTCAAGAGAGCAGGGCACACGCTGGGGGAATGGAAAGCACTGTCTTCTGTGTAGCTATTTTTAAGCTTGTGTAAATGGCCCCCAGTGACAACGTTGCATGAAAAATGCATAAGCAGGTAGAGAAATTAGGTAACTAGATAGCCCAAGGCAGCGTGGGTGACCCACAGAAATGCGCACTTCCAGCAGGTTGTTTTTTCCCTGCCAGCTGGCCCCCCACGGTGTCACTGTCTTTCCAGTCTGCATGTGCTTTAGCTGTAACATGTTACACGACGTTAAATAACTGTAAAGTCCGAGCCGGATTCTGCTCTCACTGTCCATGGGGAGACAACCGAGGCAACATCACTAGGGGTGGCTGGTGATGTGCAATGGTTCAAGTGAGATCAGAGGAGTCACGCCCTCAGTCTGCCCACTGCTTCCCCCACCTCTTTGAAATATTTACTGCAGGAGTGTTCAAAAAAGAAAACAGCTTCGAACTAGTGATTTTATAGTGTCTGTAAGGAGTGCCCCGTGTGGCACAGCGCGTGATACAGACAGAGCGACAGCTGAACTCAGTGGCAAAACTCCCCTTGAGTGAAACAGCATCAGGAGTTGGCCGTGATTGTAACGACGAGTGTCGAACGTCAGTGTGATTCCTGTGTTGTTCCCCAGGACACACTCAAAGTTAAATGCTAGTCACTGCCTCCTGCAACGTCCCTGAACCCGACTGCCTCTAGCGGAGACTGAATTTCATTGTGAAGTGTGAGCCCCCTTCCCCAGCGCCATCTCTGAGACCCTCCCCCCGGCCTCCTAGGTCCTGATGGGGGGAGATTGTTGCTTTTCCAAACTTGGCTTCTTTTTCAGCCAGAATCAGAAACAGAGCCCTCACCCACAAATCTGTATTGCTTCTGGTGTCTTTTTTCTACAGCTAATTGTGTGCAGCCTTTAATGAAATTAATGCAGCCACTTCAGGCACCGAGAGCAGCTCAGCCAGAGCCGTAACTTACAACAGTCTTCAAATCTTCCTAAAGCTTTTCGTGAGGTCCGGTGTGGCTATTATTTTTAATGAGGTGCAAACCCATCTGGGAAGCAGGAATCAATGGTGGGTTGAAAGGCTCTGTGCAGGGAGCCTCCCCTTCCTCTGTTTTCCGAAGACGGGAGCTGCCTGGTGGTTTGGCTTTGTTTAAATATAAAAGTGGAGCGAGGATGCTTTTCTGATGTTTCCTGGGTGTTTCTTCCTATTCTCTAGCTAACAGAAGAAATTGATTTCAGATTGTGTTTGTGTGTTGAAGGCAATATGACAATCATCTATTTCACTTGCGGACCTGAGCACAGAACTCTATTATTCATACTCTGACTTTAAGTTATAGCAGTTTTTGTGTCAACTGTAGCAATTCCAACAGATTTAATGGAGTTGGCCTGTGCACCCCTTTCTATGTGGGAGCCGATATTTTCTACATATATCAATTGTATCTACAAGCAAAAAAAAAATCTATTACTCCCATGACTACTGTGTTGGAACAGTGTAAAGGCAGAGGAGAGGTTTCCTGCTATGGTCAGTTGAAAGTCTGCACAATGTGGAACACTGTGCATGTGTGTGATTGTGTGTGTAAATGCTTGGGGGGGGAGAGATACTGTGTGGGAATGTTGGTGGGCGGTGCATACGATATGGGTGTGTGATTGTGTGCATGTACACAGTCATGAGTGTGTGCGTGCCCTGTGTGAGTGCATGTGCATGCCTGCGAGATTGTATATGTGTGCACGCGTCTGTGTGCATGTATGTGTGGCTGTGCACATGCATGTGACCAGGGAGGTGTGTAAGTGAGTCTGATTGTGTGTGTGTTAATGCACACAAGACACTCTCAAATCAGGGGACTGCATCTTTTCAATTAAAATACAAGTAGCCAATTATTCGATGCTGCCTGCAGCATTCCCCAGCTCTGCTGCCAGCAGCCCCTTGTGTTTGTGGGGTCAGACCCAGGCCGTGCTCAGATGAGTCCCTAGCTGGAGGAGCAGTTTCCAAGTTCTCTCTCCTGTGGCCTGGTTAAGGGTGGCTCAAGCTAGACGGGCAGGCTGGGCGCCTGGTGCAGCTAGTGAGCCACCAGCAGGATGATGTGGGTTCTCTTCCCAGCTGTGTTAGGGGATCCCGCACCGTTGTAATCTCTGGCCCGCATGAGCCATCTGTAAAGTGAGGCTAGGATATTCCTCTCCCTCCCCAGGGTGCTGAGATGATCAAGTCATCAAACTTTGAATGGCTCAGATGCTGTAGCAAAGGCTGTAGAAGTGCCCCTTTGGCAGGGGGGGTTAACAGCTGAGTCCTGGAAACAGAGCAGGGCAAGTTTATTTTAGCCAAGGCCGGAGCTACCCCTCTTTGCACCTAAGCACCTCCCATCGGCCACCCCCAGGATCCAGCTAGTACGCTCTGCATCCAACAGTGCATGCATGGAGACAGGGGGGAGCGAAGAGAGGCTGGCAGCGTCTGCCGCCTGAGTCAGCATTAAACGTTTAAGCTGCTTTGCCAGGAAGCCTCTCACTGACAACATGTTGGCCGCAGCCAGCACAGGCAAGACATCCCTTCTCATCTGTTCCCAGTGCCGAGCCTCCTTGGACGGGAATCTGAGCCGCCCTTGGATACCCCGGACATCTCAGAGACACTCATGTGGTTGGGCTGGAAGACTGACAGGAGAAAGGAACAGAAGCCATGCAGGGAGAGGGGACATGGGGGTCAACAGACATAAGATGTGAAACCCTGGCCCCATTGAACTCAAGGGGGGCTTTGCCATTGTCTTCACTGGGGCCAGGATTTCACCCAGGGGCTTCCGCAGCACAGAGCAGGATCAGTCTCCCGTTTGACTAATGGACGGCTCTGTGCATGCGCAGCAGCAGCAGCAGAATTACGCGTAGTGCCTGCATAGTATTTCCACCTTCACACCCCCTCGCCCATATCGTTAAGCTAATGAATTCTCACAGTATCCCCAGGCTGGCAGCTCAGCACTATAACCCCCATTTTACAGAAGGAAAACTGAGGCGTGGCCAAGGCCATGCACGCTGAGTCGGTGGCAGCCAGGACCAGAGCCGCTGAATGACACGTAAGGAGCAGCTCACTTGCATATTCCTGGTGACGCTGTTTAGGATCACAGCAGCGAGGGAGGGAGAAGGCCTCATATCACCGGGCCTGGCCTCTAGCGGGCAGAGGACAGACTTGCCCCACAGGGGACCTGTCAGTTATTGAACACGCTGCACGTCACCTCAACCAGAGGGCCACGGGGAGCAGCTGTAAGGCGAGGCCAGCTTGCTTTGTGAGATAATCCGCTGGCTTGGGCAACCCTGAGGCAGGGACCTATGCAAACCCCAGCCCCAAACTCTCTGGGACTTTCGGGGGCTCCAAAATGCAGTCCAGAGGTGAACCCATCTTTTGTCACACTCACTCTCCCATATGCTGCAGTCGCTTCAGCCGCACTGAACCCTGGACACCACTAGCGTTTAGTGAAGAGTTCAGGACGGTCGCTGGTTACTTCTCAGGGTTTTAGCGCTGCCCTGGAATCTCTTGCTATCCCACTCTAAGTGGCAGGGACCAGGGTCTAGGCAGAGTCACTTAGCTTTGCTGTGAACAGCCATTTCCATGTAGACCAGCAAAGGGCTTTGCTTGCATCCGCTTTTACTAAGCTTTCCCGATGGCATTTCATTACAATTATGGCAGAATAAGGAAAGAGAGAAAACTTCAATGGTTGGGGGACTCACCCTGTAGGATGAGAACATTTGGGGTGGGGGGAGACCTGGGGCACAAATACACCCAGATTCCCTCCTCTGACTCATTTGGTTCTAGTCACTGTCCGAGACAGGCTACTAGACTAGATGGATGCTCGCATGACCTGTGTTTGCCCAGAACAGCTGAGTTTCTTACGCCGTCACTGGCAAGGATTTCATAAGGGTTTTCTCGGCGTGTGCTGCAGTCTGTTCTCGTGGCAATGACGATATTAAGAATGGCAGCCAAGCTAGTGCACAGCTGTCTGAATGACAGTCGCTGCAAGTACAGACGACATGCAGCATTGAAATTACTTTAGATTCTCCCACTCAGGCTATAAATCACAGGCGGGTTCTTTGGTGGTGTTGGTCGTGCTGCAGTTCACACTCCGGGAATGCAGGCGCTAACCAGGGCAGCCAGCATCCCTGATGCTGTTTTCTCCCCACCCCCAGTCAATAGCAGGCGGAGCCTGGAAGTAGCCCTGCTCCGTGCAGCTCAAAATTGTCTCCCTTTCTTCTGACCCTCTCTAGCAGACGGTCTGGAGCATGTCCCCATCTTCCCCATTCCCTCAGCTCACCTGCTTGGGGACGCTGATGAACAGATGGGATGTAACTTGTTGTATGTATTGAGCAAGGAAGAAAATTAACTAATAGGACAATGACCCCCTGCACTGAGGAGCGGATCCAAAGCCCATTGAAAGCCTCCCACCGTGGGTTAGGCATTTAATCGGGTACTGCTTCTAGCACTTCCTGCCTTTCTGCACACTTGTATTTTACTGCAGCAATTACCAGATAAACGTTCCGGGAGGAGGAGATAGGGAGGAAATACCTTAAATCCTGTGACTAATGAGGGGATCATTTCCATGGCTACAGCCACAGCTGCCCGTTGATCTGGCCTTTGGCTCTGTAGCAGTGGCCACGGTGCCTGATAAACGGGGAAGGTGTCAGGAGAATTTCCACCCAGTGTAACACAACGTGAGATGCTTAAGCCAATTGGTTTTGGTTTGCACTCCATGCAGCAGGTACAGGCCAAGGGGCAGCTGGAGGCTGCTGGAAGCTGACATCAAACGGAGGACTGTGTAGATGGGTTTGAAAGGAATCTGCCCTGACAGCTAAAGGCTGAGAGCTCGTCTCAGCTGCAAAAGAAGGGGCCATAGGCAAATCATCTAGAAATACTGACATGGAAATTTAGCCAGAGGAACTAGAACGGCTTCTGCATGCAGGTGATCCTTGCTGGACGTGCTCACGCAAGCCCGCCCTCAACAGAACACTGCAGGGCCATTAATGGTCAGGCTGACAGCTCTGTGAATTCCAGGTATAGTTTTGCCATGAAACAGGCGCAGCAGCAGTGCTGGCGTCAATGCTCCTCATTATGGACATCAGCTGAACCCGCACCAGCAGCCTACACCACCACAGCTGGAGCTCAAGGCTTACGCTGCCTCGCTTGGGGCTGCAACAGACTCACAGCTTCTGGCTCAGACACAAAGGGGGGGCTGCAATACAGAACAGCAGGTGGGGCCAGCTCACACACCCATCTTGACCCTTCGTTGGAGGGCCACTCCATAGCAGAATTCATTCCGTCTCCATGCTGCGCTCCATCTTTGGCTTCTTTAAGGCCCATGCCTTGAAACAGGCTCGTGATATCTCAGAAAGGGAACTTCTGGCCAGAAAGCCACTGCTCCTGTAACCAACGGGCAATCTGCCCACCTCTTAATTTTTACAACTAATTATCTCATGTCCTGACAACAGCCAACATGGAGATAAATTATTAATTGGCATAGGAGAAGGCACCAGGCAATGGGCCCCCAATGACTCGCTCAGAATGTAAATGAGTTCCCCTTCATCTCTTTAATTTGCTCTTTCGTTAAACAAAGCTGGTGAGATATACAGAAAATCTGAGAAATCAAAGCTCATTATTGAACCAGCCCTGGGTACAGCAGGGGAATGTTGGTGTGAAGGGACAAGTGTAGCCCACCTCAGGGACAGGTGTGCGGGATACGCTAGCCTGTGAAAAAGAAATTTACAAAACAGGAATCTGTATTAAACTGCCAATACCTCCAAATTGCCTTCTGTGTCCGGAGCAGCAATGTTGGTGTGTAACATCAAGGAAATGATTGTTAGTAATAATGAATAAATCAATACCCATAGAATACTTTGCATTTGTTTCTAGCTTTGGAAAATATCATTTAAAAATAAATTGCTCTTTGCCTGTGTGTGTGTGTGTGAGCACAAGTTTCAGCAAAACACAGGCCATATTGCTGTTACACTGGTAGTGACCATCGACCCTTAAAGTTGTGTCCCAGGCAGTTTTCTGCATGAAGGCCTCTGAGACAAGCCCTCAAGTGCCCTGGCCCCATCTGCTCTGTGTGAACACTGACAACTTCACAGCACTTTCCATAAGAGCTTGGTTCAAAACACCCTTGACTCCAGTCTCCATGTTATGTTCCAGTTACTGGCTTCTCTCTGCCCCAGACCTGGATGCACGTCAGTGGTACTTCATGTATGTAAGCTGAGCAGCACTTCTGAGATCAATGCGTGCTATATAACTGGGAGCTGTTGTCCATATAGCTTCCCTGTGCACATCAGGGTTATTGTAAGGAGCAGGCCCAGACACGTCCAGGAATGTTTTTCACATTTCTTAATTTGAGCTTAGAAACTGCATGCACCGAACCCCAGCCCCAGGAATTCTCATCCCACTGAAACCAAACAGGACCGTGCATTTAAATATGCTCACTGCTATTCCAGACTCCATATTGTGGGACAGCCTGGGTAATCCAGAACAAAGCCATGACGGTGTCCAACAGAACCTGTTCCTTCCTCCCCGGCCTGGGTAGGAGCAGGGCTCAGTCGTGAACAATGGACTGGTTTCTCTGTTTCCCATATATGCAAGTAGTTTCCACACCCAGGCTGATAAGACAAGATGGCCCTCAGTGGAGAGCAACAGGGCAGCAGAACAATCATGCCACAGAGCACTGTCACGTGGCCCCTGCCAGGCTGGCCTGGGGCACTAACGAATTGCCTAAGTCCTGCACTGCCGAGCACGGGCTGCAACTCCTGGAAAAGGAGAGAACTGTGAATTTTGTGCTCACTACAGCAGCAGATGAAGACGGCCACCTCTGTTCAAGTGCAGGTGTTCTCACAGCCTCGCCTCTCAGAGCCATTCCCTGCTCCTCGGTGGCAGTTTGAAACAGAAAAACCAAGGGACAACTGGTTCTTGACAACTGGAAAAAGTTAGCCAAAAACTGAAGGGAGAAAAAAAAACAGCTTTTTGTCAAAAACCTGAAAATTTTCAACTATAATTTTTGACAAAAAAGTTTTTGTTTCCATCAAAGTTTTTTTGCAGGAGCAAAAAAAATCTGCTACCCAGCTCTGCTGAATGCCAGAGCACATTTCCCTACTGCGCCTGCGGGCAGAGTGCTGGCGGGAAGAGGCACAATGTAGTTTTGACTGGGATACTTTTCTTAATGCCTGTATCTCAAGGCCTCGTCTTTTTATTGGGACGCAGAAGCACCAGCGAGCTGTCATCTCCCTTGTTGATACACTGTCCCTAGCAGAGGAAAAGTTAGCTGCTTTGGAATCCGTTCAGGCCAAACATGGAATATTGTTCAGAAGTTAGTAGGTTCCATCAAGTTATTGTTACAACCTCTTCACAGCAGTGAGCACAGTGGATGATTCCTTCTTTCTCCTAACGCCCCAGCACACAAAGTATGTGTATTGGGAAAACCCTTTGTATTTTTAATACAACTGGCCAACACCTCTATGGGACATGAGATAAAGAAATAGTCCATCAGGGTTAAGCAAATTTCTTCTTATATTATTTTGTATGATTTGCTCCAGTAGCACCCATGCTGTGCTTGGAGAAGAGCAAGCAGGAAGAAGGGTTTACAGGTTGAGCAGACAGACAGATCAAGATGTTTAAAGGGTACGGAGCCATTCTGTCAAACCCTAATGTCATGCCATTACGAGAAGACGACAGTTCCTATTTTTGACAACTCCTGCTTTCACCATGATCCAAAAGCTCAGTCAGGACCAGCTTCAATGTTTGGAGTCACTCAACTGCTCTGTGTCTTGGGTCTCAATCTGTAATGGGGGGATAATGATATTTGGAGAACCTGCCTCGCAAGAGAGTTGCAAGGTCTTGCAAGATGGCAGGAAAGAGCAAAGAATGTTAGGGGCCAAAGAAAGGGAAGCTTTGACTCTTTTGTCCTCAAAGAAGAAGGAATTTAATTTCTCCCAGAATCACAGTTGCAGCCAGTGGAAGGGGAGGCTTAGGGAGACATCTTGCCTTGTTAGAAGTTAGAAGGATAAGGCTGCAATTTTTGTATTAAAATAATAAGATTATCAAGAGAATAGCATGGTCTCCTGAGGCTGACGGGGCCGGAATTGGCACTTGCTGTTCCAATTCAGCCAGTCCCTTTGGCTAATCCCTCAGTCCACAAGAGGAGATCTGTAGTCTAGAAGCAGAGCCTTTGCAAGATTAGCTCTCCTCCTGGATGCCACACTGCTAGGCATTTCTGCCGGCATCTGTTCCAAGCTCAGAGAAGCCACCAGGTGCCAGCCATCCAGCTCAATCTGCAGGAAGGAATGTCATGCAAAGGTTATCGCAGAGTTAATGTGGTACTAGACGGATCGCCTGCTGGGGTGGCACACATGGAGGCCAGAGTGGGCCAGCTGTCTGAAGATGTTTCTCTCTCAGAATGGTATCCTCCTACATCCTCCTCAGTCGGGGTGTCTATTTAACCTTGTGCATCCTACAGGCAGAGTGGTGCCCACTACAGCATTTCTCACAGCCTCATGCAGCCAGCCACCATTACCCACGTAGCGTTTGCCTTTCCAGTGAGGTTTCTCCACCCAGGGAAAGCTGTGTTTATTCCACCTGCTACCTTCTTCTGATCGACTGTCCCAGCAGCAGGTTTCAAGGGACGATGCAGACAAACAGATCGTCGGCAGGGACTCCAGGTTTCTTCATTCATCAGCTGCTGGCTACAAGGACTAGTCTGAGCAGAGAAGTTCTACAGAGATGGGCCCCAAAAAAAACCCTCAGCTCCCAAACACCCCCAAACCAGGGGAAAGCCTGGACCCGGGTCTGGATCTGAAGTCTGTCTCACAGGCCCATGTCTAGATTCTACTGATGTGCAGATTTAGGCCTGCCAAACCTAAGCATAAAAAATCATGAGTCAGTCCCAGAAAATTCTTTTGGGATTGGTTTAAAAATCATGAAGTGGTTTTGTTTTGATCGTTGTAAGGGGGGATGTTTTGGGGGGGGGTTGCAGGGGGCGTGTTTTTTAAATAGGAACTTTTGGCTTCTGTTTACTTGGCTTCTGGTTCGCAAGCCTGTGGAGAATCACAGTTTCACATTTTTCTCCACAACCATGTGGGTTAGAAATGTCCTTTAAAAAAAAAAAAAAGAAAAAGAAAAAGAAAAGAAAAGTTCTGAGTCTCACCTAATTAGACCTTTTAAGGAGCTTTGAAGGACGAGATCCCCCCCACACACACCCCTGTTGCCCCTTGACAAGCGCTTCCTTGGGCAGAGTTCGGGACACTTGGCAATGGGCCCCTTGTGAGCCTGTCCTGTAGATGCACCGAAGACTTGAGGCTGTGAGTCAAGTTTCTTCCATCAGCCCTGAAAACATGTGGCAAAAAGACCCCAACTGAGCACGTTCCTTTTGGGGGCAGTGTGTGTAGTCCAGCCAGGCACCCTAGATAGACCAGGAGATAAAAAGAGGGTGGACAGACTTCAGCTTTCAATCACTGCTGCTGATGCGTTTGCCCTGCAGACAAGTGGCTTGAGGAAATACTCCCTCCCTGTAGTTTATTTTCTTCTTTATTGCTTATCCAGAAACTGACTCCATCCTGCAACAACCATCCCTTTTTTGACTCCATGTCCAATGGAGAGTGGGCCCACAAATGCTGGAATAAAAGAGTGGGACTGATGAGCACAGGCATTAGCCCGGCCAGAAATTTGCTTGGCTAAATCTTCACTTTCCAGCCACTGGCAAACCTGTTTGCTGAAAGCTAATCACAGCTAAATGCTGGGAGCTCTATCATTACACAACCATGGCATCCTCCAAAGCTCTCTATCACACACACACACCCTGACGCCATTAATACCCTGAAAACACTGGACTAATTGTATTCTATGGACGATAACACAAGATTAGCACTGACACACTAGTGGAGCAGCTCCCCAGCGAGTATGTGCTGCTCTCTTTGTGCGGTTACTGCAATGTCCCATTATGCAGCTCTTTGCTTCATTCGCATGGGTCCGTCATGGGGTGTGTGCACTGAGGCAATAAATTAAACTGTAGTGGCTTCATCGTTATTAAGTTAGGTGATACTTTAAAGGGAACCTGAGCAAGGAAACTGAACTCTCTCTTAAAAATAAGAGCAGCTCTATTAACCCTGAATTTGTCCCACTTGTGCTGGCAGCAGCTCCCAGGATTTAGAGGTTACTGTGTTATTGCCCTTGGACCAGTGGAGTGAAATCTGTTGCAGCTCTTTCAGGACCTAGAGACCAGATCCAAACCAGAGGAGCGATGTTGCCAGGCACAGTCCTTAGGGACTTTGGGCCAGAATTACAAAGGTTTGGGGCTCCTCAAGACACCTATGAGGATTTACAAAAATGTTTTAACAGATTAGGCAACTGACTCGCATTGACTTGTCCCTTTATTCAAGCCATAAATCTCTGGACCTAACACAGATCCCAGTGAACTTGCAAAGTTCTGACTGCGTAAAGGATTCTGGTTGTAAAGCTGCTCCAGGCCTCTCGGCAGGAAGACAACTTCCAGGGGACTGTTTTCTGGATTGCAAGCTCTCTTGGAGAGGAGACTTGGAGTTTTGGCAAGTGACTATTGATTTACAAACCCTGCTCCATGCCTCTTTAACTAGCTGGCTCAAAGGAACACGGTGCAGATACCATGGAATACATTTTCAGTCATCAATCCCTAAAAGTCATTCCTCAGCGCTTGCACAAGGATGGGCCAATGAGCAGCCATGTGGAAACAGGCTTTTGCATGCACAAATGAGCACTTTCTCACATAAGCACCCATTAGCATGAGCACAATTGCCTGTTCTGTGCACGCAATTACCCGTCTGCCTGCACCAGTGTAATCAATCCAGGCGGAGTGTCTGAGCCATACCAGGTTTGCTCATCGCTAATTACAATGCCATGTTTGAGGCACATTCACCCATTACTTGGAGGCCATCATTCAGTGATCTAAGCCTCAGGCTTGAAATATTAAGACAACCCAGGTTCAAATCCCAGCTGGTTCCACAAAGCCTTTCACCCTTCTGATCTGGATAAATTGTCACATGACATTTACTCTTGGGAATAACCAAGGGCCTGTCTGCTCTGCAGGGGCGTTAAATTTTCCACGATACTGTTCCGTCCAATATTATTATGGCTTGCAAAACACCATAGGAGAGCAAAATGCTTTACATATATGTGGGGCCTGGTTTTCCAAGGGCTTTAGAGTCTAAAAGTCTCTGACAATTTGGTCCATGTTCCCTATCCTGATAAGCTTGAGTTCTAATGAAGTTTCGCACTGCTATCCTTGACAAAATATTCCCTCCCACTGTTGTTGTGCGCTATGTTGAGTTCTACTGTCTACCCCAGAGGTGGCTGAACTTGGTTGGTGCTAGGACTCACAGAGCATTTTTTAAGTTCTTTGAGGAAGTTCCAGGGCCTGTGTTACACTGGCAGTCAGACTAGCTGAGCACAGCTAAAATTATAATGTCCTGTGTTAACAATATGTTGTTGTGATGTCCACTCACACTTGTCCTGCCTTTTGGGGTACAACCACTACTCATTGAAAGGCACTGATTTACATGCCTGGGTAAATATTTCATGGTGCACATCATGAGTAGTGGCCCATGGGCCAGGTGGTGTTGGCAGGGGGGATATGGGCCAAGTGATGCTGGTGGTCACTGTGGCATTGGTTTGGTTTCCTGGTTTCATGTTTGGTTTCCTTAAACCATACAAAACATTATGCCTTAGTAGCCGGATAGCAGCCATCACTGGCCAGCTCCAACAGCAGCGAGAGCTGACCAGTCAGTATTCCGCAGCAACCCTGAAAAGAACTAACTCTGTCTACATAGTTCAGCAACCCTACAAAAACAAACACTGTGTGCAGCTCTGCATTCACGAGCAATGCTACCACAAGCCAGTATGTGCTGAGCGAGGGTGGAGGAAATCTGAAGTGGGAAAGTATCGTGGTTCCAAGTGGTTTTTCTATACAGCAGAATATGGAAACTCCCTAGAAAGTGTCACAGAATGTGCTACAAGGCCACGCTACATCCCCCCAGTGCTCTGTACATCTCAAGTAGCACTATTTAGACAGTGGGACAATAAGAAATCTCTGTGTAAATGTACTTCCTCCTACATTTCAATAATGGGACTTCAGTAACATGAGACGCTGTTGCAAACTCTGCTCTTAAATTGTGTTGAGAGCTGGAGAGAGGATGGATTGCTTTTCTTCATTTGTTTCATACTGACTATAATGTGCTTTGGAGTAGCAACGGGCCGTTTAGCGGGGCTCCAGGTGAACAGCAGACCAACGTTACCTTAGCGCGTTAGCAGCTTAGCCTGCAGAATGGCTCTGCTGGAGAGTTCCTGTCCAGGGCCGTCAGCAGTGCAAGGATTGCAGGCGTTGAATGCACAGGATGCAGTGTGCATGTGGACTCTGCTGGGCCAGTCAGGCTCGGCGCGTTACCGTCTGTTGTTCGCTGCGGTGAAAGGAGGTGGCAGGCTGAGATGGTTATTACCTTGCTCGCGCTTTGAGTGCACATCAGCCCAGCGTGCTGGGACACACATTTCAGGTTCAGTGAGATTTGTTCAGATTTCACAAGCTCACAGGTCAAAGATCCAGCACGAGCAACGGTGGCTGCCGTGTACATTAGCAACAGGGCTGGGGTGGCAGGCAGTAGCTCTGGGTAGACTGGGGGCTCGACCACTGTGTTTACACAACAACACAACCATCCCAATCAGCTCGCCTGGCATGCGCAAAGCCTGCTCCTCCAGCTCCAGATCCAAAGACCTCAGTGGCACATGGTCTTTGTGCCGGCCCTTTTCACAGAGCTGGATTTCATCCGCTGAGCCTAATGGCACCTCCGTCAGCACAGGAGACTCAAACAAGCGCACATAGGCTTTAAAGCTGTGGAACACTTATTATGGAAGGAAGAAGAGGACGAGATCACAAGAGAAATCATAGGCAGGAATAACACTGTTCTTCCCAGGCAGACGATACCTTTCTTTGTAGCCTGATGCAATATCTCGGACCCTTTTGTAGCCCTCCGCAGAAGGGAAGCTCTCAGAATTTTGTGCAATCTCAACATCCCTTTGTCCCAGTCTGGCAAACAGAAACTATGTTCAGCTCCTAAGCTAAGTGCAGACGGAGTTAGAAAAGGGGTGAGACGAGCCTTCTTCAGATTGGCCACTGCTTCCCTTGCCTCTGACATCACTGAGTGCAGACCGTCCTGAAAACACTGAAATAACCCCACACACCTGGGAATAAAAGCCATGGCCAGAGCCAGGGTAAGCCGGGGAAGAGAGGCAGAGATTTTTAAAAGCTTCCCTGTTACAAAAAGGCACATCTCTGCTGAGAAACCCAGCAAATCTGAAAATGGAGTTGTTTCTTCAACTATAAAGCTCCCTGGATGGCTGATCGAAGTGACTAAATAAATGTAGGGCTTGCTCAGCTCAGAGAGGGATGCAATTTGCAATGTAAAGATTCCCATCCACTGGGTCAGAGTGAGAGAGCGCCTCATTGCAATGACTGCGGGGAGCAAGGTCAGCTGCTAAGAAAATGGGCCAATGCTGCCATCTGCTGTGTTTTACCTGATTAGGCTGATTCACCCCCGACATTACTCTGCCTCTACTTAACCCTTTGCTTCACTGGACATCTGATGGGAGCCTGATCACTTGGAGGCAGTTGTCAGCAGCATGAAGGGCTGTGATTTGCTCTGATCACAGCTTTTCCAAACCAATTTTCTGCCATCAGTAATGGATTTGCATGGACTGGGGCAGTGAAAAATGAGGATGACTTACTTTGCTGCATTGACAACTCCACCTGGAATAGTGCCGGCAGCCTCAGGCCATTGGAGGAATTTTATTCCGTGCATCGTGCAGGCTCCGGAGGGATCATTACACTCATCTCCATAAACCCTTGCTACGGGGCACACCATCCTCAAGAGAGCTGGGAGCTGGACAGCAGCTAGCGTTCTGCTGCTCAGAGTTCACAGGCCAGACGGGCCTGGAGCATCTACCTGCTGCAAAGGGAAGCAGCTCCAGTAGAGTAACTGTAAACTGCACTTCCGCCACCTTCCCCCCCCCCTCGCAACCCACAGTGACCTCCCACCCCCTGGACTATCTCTAGCACAGGGCCACAAAGGAGGCTGACTCCTAACCTTGATCCCTGGCCAGCCACCAGTCTCAACCCTAACCCTAGCCTAGAGCCACTGACCAGCCCCTCCCCGATCCTCACCTGAGCCCAGGGACACCAACTGGATCTTACCCTAACACTAGAGCAGGGCCCAAATGGAAGTCGGTTATTGTTTTCAGGTTTCTGAGCGTCCTGGACATCATCAAAATGCACAGACACCCAACCAGCCTCTGCTCAAAGACATCTGCAGAAACACACATGCGACATCAGCTGATCTGAGTAGCCTGTAAAGTTCCTGGCTGGTAACTAAGTGTCATGAGATCCCAAATTCCCTTTCAAATAACAGCAGCTAGAATCGCCTCCTTCCCGGCCTTCTCTGGCTTGACCTCCTAAGCATCAAACTCATCTTAAAATTAGCACCAGCTGATGAAGTGTTGAAGCCCCCATGCCATGCTCCAGATTTTGTATTGGCCACAGAGAACGCCTCCTCGTGACAGCTTGAGCAGGACAGCGAGTTTGGACTGGGTCTGAATCGTGAGCATAACACACTAGCTGCAGCCTAAGAGCGGGTAGTTAGATGACGAACTCCCCTAGTTTCAGGTGCAATTAATTATGGGTGAATAACTGGCCCCATAAAATGAGAGCTGATTTTAAAATATAGAGCCAGATCCTGGGCTGGTGTAAAGGGACTTAGGTCCATTGGCTTCAACGTAGCCACTCCAGTTTACACTATCTGAGTAAATGACCCATAACCCTTCTGAGTTCCCAAGAAGAATATGAACATATACATACGAAGAAGAAAAAACTCCACTTTTCCATTTATCCCAAGCAAACACTGAAAGGCCAGAACTGATCTGTGTGCTCTCAGGTGATAGATAGGTATATTATTTGCTTGTTTTTTTATTGTGCAATTATTGAACCTGTCTATATACAGTGCAATTCAATTACACTGCGGCCAAATTCATCCCAAACACTATTCATTCCCCAGTATTTAATACGGCAACGAAAATCTAACTGATTACTTTGTCATGGGGGTCTGGGTGACTAACACAGATCTATGGACAAATGGCATCAGAATGTTAGGAACCTGGCAGAAGCTTTAACCAAGAAGCCATAGGAAAATGCTATTAATCTCCATGCAGAAGGCTTGGCCTGTAAACAGTATTACTAGGCAATATGTCTCATGTCGGATTACTTCTCTCTTATTACAAATGGCCTAGTAAAGTGCCAGGCTGCAACAGTCTTCTTATGCTAGCTGAATATTAGGGTACTTCTTTATCCATCTCTTTTCATGTTTCACATTCAGATTTTTCTCCATTGCAGGATAAGTGATCACAAGCTACCATGATCACAGCAGTGCAAGAAAGGACATTCTGGGTTGTTAAACAGCAGAACTTTCCATTTCAAACTCATCGAATCATGAATAGCAATAGTAGTAGGAACCAGAGAATGGAAGCTAATCGCTTTTGGCAGATTTTGGTTGTCATATTCTTTGAACACTGCTTGAAATGGTTGAGTAGTGGTGCTGTTGAAACAGCTGCCATGCTCTGCCCCAGAAGTTACTCCTGTATGGTTTGCACAATCAGACAATTTTGCAAGGTATCCTGGGCACAACCTGGATGGAAGACACTGTCTAGATACTGGAAATCATTTCTGTAGCTCTTAATTGCAGAAGGAATGTGGAAGTTACCAGGATTTAAGATGTACAAACAAGAAAGATGGGTCTGGACAAAACCCATGGATCTGGACAATCCCAATCTCTGGATAATTGAATTCAGACTCAGATTTTGTATCGTGGGCCTATTCCTAATGAGGAGTGCCCCTCATGTGAGCTAACCCAGCATTGGTTCAGCTGAAGGTGGGGCCCCAATACTGCTTCACCTGGTAGAACTACTATGCCTAAGGACAAAATAGGAAGAGGAGAGAAACAAACACGCCCGAAGCACTAAACAGTGAGTGGTAAGGTGATAAAGACAACAGCACTAAGTAGGGAGGCCAAATGTAGGGCAACTAGCCAGGTAAGATTGATAAAAGGGCAGGTGTTTGGTAAATAGACCAACGGAGCCCAGAACATGTTCGCAAGAATAAACCAGGAGAAAGCGATTTCCCAAAACATAGCTCCTTTGAGCTGTATGGGTAGCAAAGGCAGGAAAGCACTTACCGTAATGGAGTATTCATTGATGACACCTTTTAATTCCTCAAATGATTAACTTTCAGTGGATGAGAACCAGGATGGCTATTTAATTAACAGGCAAGTCAAGCTTGCTTATGAGTCATTAAAAAAAGAAAAACACCCTGGTGATTGACTTGTTAATATGGAGGAAATCAATTACATTTTTTTTTCTGTTGAAGTTTTCTGGCTTCAGCCAAAAGGGCGGAGGGAAAAGGAGCCCAGGTTTGAGCTGAGCATTATTCTTTGTGACAGAGACGTCTGGGAATGCTCTCATCCCTAGACACACGCACACGAGAAATAGGGCACTGTGCATCACCATTTCCTCCCGCACCCCAGGGCTCAGAGGCTACCGGGTAGACACAGGAGTGTGTGCATGTGGCCATGAAATAGTACACCACCTGTGCTGCTGTCACGGATCGTTACTGTTACCGGAGGCAAAGGGTGAGCCAGTGGTTAAAGGCACCGGCCTGGAACTCACAGGACCTCAGCGCAATTCCCTCTTCCACCACTGACTCCCAGTGGGCAAGTCACTTCGCCACCCCGCGCCTGAGGTCCCCCCCGGGCAATGTGGCTCATTGCCCCCCCGCAGAGTGCTGGAGGAATGAGGACTGTGAGGCTTATGCTGCTGTGGGAATGGGGGCCCAATAAGTAGCTAAGAGAGGTGGATTATTTATTTCTGTTGCAGTAGCACCCAGGGGCCTCAGTTTAGGATCAGGGTCCCCTTGAATTTTCTTTGACAAGATGCAATACGCAGGTATAAGAAGCAGATGGAAGACAGGAGGGAGGAAAGGGGGGTTACACGCACTCACCCTCTGCTCATCTAGCTGGTCCTGAGCCAGTTAATTTTGTTTTAATTAACCACTGGAACAACTTACCACAGGTCCTGGCAGTGTCTGTCACTGACAATCCGTAAATCAAGGCTGGCTGCTTGTCGAAGGACCTGCTGTAGGAATTAATGTGGGCAGTTCTCTGGCCTGCGTGGTCCAGGAGATCAGACTAGATGATCACCGGGGTCCCTTCGGGCCTTGGAACCTGGGAATGAGATACAACTAAATAGCATGTGCAGTCCCTACGGGCCACCTACAGCCCAGTGGGATCCCCTTGTGCGTGACCATCATTTCTAGGAGAGCCCTGGCGTGTTGAGGGCTCTGCAGGCCCCGATCCTCAAAGAGACTGGAAGTCAGTGGAAGTTAGAAACCAGAATACCTCTGAAGATCTGGACCAAAGAGCTTCCAGTCTAAACAGGCAGGGTGGGGAGGGAAACAGACGCCCTGCAAGCAGAAGTGACTGGCCCAAGGCCACCCAGCAGATCAGCGGGCTGATGAGCCAGGAATACCACCCAAGGGTCCCGCCTGCCAGCCCCAGTGCCCTTCCCTGTGAGCTGCAGTGAAGTTCTAGTGGCAAACACTCCCATCGACTTCCGTGGCCTTTGGATCAGGCCCTGGGGAACAGGGCCATGGGGGGGCAGTTTAGAGCAGTGGCCCGTGGGGTCTGTCAGAGCGGCCAGCGGCTCCTCTCTTGCTGGCTGCAGAAGGGAGCTGCTGCCGAAGGCCCCAGGCAGAGCGGGTTGCCGGTGCTGGCGCCTTGCTGCAGCGAAGGGGACGGGAGATCAGCGCTCCCCTCCCCCTGGCTGTAGCAGGGAGCTGGGCAAAGCCCTCTGCTTGGGTCCCTAGGTGCTGGGTCCCTGCTGGAGTCAGAGGGAGCGCTGATCTCCCATCCTCCTGGCTGCAGAAGGGAGCCGCTGCCTAGGGACCCGGGTGGACCGCGCAGTTTCCCTGCTGCAGACAGGAGGACCGGAGATCCTCCTCGCTGAACTCGTCCCTCTGGCTGCAGTGCGGGCGGCTGGTGGCAGAGACGGGTGGCCCTCCAGGGTTGTAAAAATTCTATTTGCGGCCCTCAAGCCCAAAAGGTTGAGGGGAACCACTGGTTTAGAGCCCCTAGAATGACAGATGCCCAGTCTCCCAGGCCCCGGAGCTCCCCTCTCTAGTTTACGTCTCCCTCCCATAAACACAGCTGCCCTCGCAGGGTGCATGCACGTGACCATACTGATCACACGCAGGAGGCAGGTAGCAGAGCAGATTCAATGGGCTGTAATAACAGCGTCCCCACGCAATGTGCATTAGTACAAAAGGAGCCTCGCCTCGTAGTCCCTGCATGCAGGCAGCGGAGGCAGCAACACACCTGACGGCTGCTGTGTGTAATAGGGGCCTGTAGCAAGCGGCGTGCTGGGAGTGCCGATGGGAAGCAGCACGGAGCCACTTTGAAGAGCATTTATGTAGCTGTAATGGCTGCGCGGTTCACACCCACCTCCCGCTTCACTTCCGCACTTACCCACCAGGTTGGGCTGGGGAGGGGCCTGTGTGTGTGATTATTGCAGGGGGGTTGGAGCAGAGGAGGGGACGGCGTAAGCCAGATAGGGTCATGCACACCCCGTCAGGCTGCTCAGATTTGAACACAGGAAGGCCAGTGAGCTGCAGCTGCAAATGGGCCGAGGCCTTGCAAATCAGCATGCAGTGTCTGCTGGCAGGGGCCCTGGCTGCCACATTACAGGAAAACACAGGCGGGGCAGCATCCGGGGGAACAGCTCCCGTCTGCTAAAACCAAAGGGCCTGAGCTGAGGAATAGCAGGATCGGGCCCAGGATGGAGCCCGCCATGGGGCGTGCTTGTACGCTTCATTATCCAGGGCCAGAAAGAAAATACTAGGTTCAGAGGGAGGCTGACTTGCCAGCATTGCGTCAGCAAGTGGATAATCCCTCTGGCCAACCCAGTGACTGTCCCCTCAGCCCCTCGCCCAATTCCTCAGCCCTCCCCTCCACCCCCTACCCCAGCCTGTGGCAGGCGTTCTGCAGGGTCAAATCCTCAGCTGGCGTAAATCAGAGTTACCCAATTTACCTCAACTGAGGATCTGCTGTTTGCTCTTCAGCACAGCAGAGGAAAGGGTCTTCTCAACTCCTCTGCTCTGCTAGTTGTCGGTCACAGCCCCTCAGGAAGGGGATGCTATGGTTCCGATATTATCGACCCCGAATCAGCAAAATTCCGCCCGGCAGAGGACTCACTCAATTCCGCCCGGCAGAGGACTCACTCTGCCGAAGTTCCCGAGTGTGGGAACACTCTGAGATTGTTTTGTCCTGCAGAGAGTGCAGCAAACACGGCTTGTTTGGGTTCACGGAGCTGCTGTGTGATTCCTTCTATATGTTAATAGGTAATGAACCCAGCATGGCTCGACAGGCACCTGAACAGAAGATAGATGAGGCCACTGCCCCAACTTAATAAATCAAGCTGCAGAGTGACACCAGAAGTACAAATGCTTCTGCTGCGCCTGACGTGGACTCCGAGTGACATGACCGTGCGACACCAGTTAGCCTGGCTCTGGGAGTTTCCGGTGTCAGACATAGCAAACAGGATTCATTACTGCCATTGCTGGAACCTAGCCTCGCTTCTTGAGAATGGGTCCTGCAGCGCACTGCACTCGTGGGTGTATGGCAGCAACTGGTGCAGCGAGAACTGCAGCCCACACGAGATGTTGCTGCTGGATTAAGTTTAAGCAGCAATTCGTGTGACTTGGCTCAGGCTGGTTCAAGGCCTGTGTTGGCCCTGAAGACAGTTCTTTTAAAGATGCAGGCCAAGATTTTCAAAACTGGCTTGGGGTTTTGGGTGCAGAGCATCCACGCTCTGAAAATCAGGTCCCTGTAAGGAGCCTCAGTTTGAAAGTGCTAGTCTTTACCTGCGTTTATTAGCAAACGTTTAGGTACCACGCAGGGGAACAATGAAAATCACACTGGGATGAAGGCTGTAAGATGCCTGGTATTGTAAGATGTGTGGGTGCAGATACTGCTAGGTTCCGTGTCATGGCATTGCCATAAACCAGGAGATAAAATAACCAATTCCTAGGGAAGATGATTTTTTAACATGTTACCAACCCTCTCAGTGTGCTCAACACATGGGATGAGTGACATGTCTAGGTGTGTCGTCTTTGAGATCCTGTGTATGTGGCCAGTGTATGTACAATGTATGTACCTCTTTCAAAATTGCCAGCTACCCCCGGCAAGAAAGATTGCTGTGTCACTGGGAGAGCACCTTCTGGCTTTAAAACTGGACCTGCCTTGCAGGGAGAATTCCCCGGAGGACCACTGCATTCCTGTGGAAAGGCACTTCCTTTCCAGGACTGCACCCACCCGCCTGACGCCTTCGCGTGCCTGCCTGACACACCAGACTCGAGCATCCGTGGAGGGTAACAGCAACAGAGAGACTGAGGGTCACACCCCAGAGGGGTTGGGAGTGCGGGGGAGGAGGGTGCTGGCGAGGACTATTGTTATTTCGGAAACTCGGATTTTTATTCTCATACTTCAAAAATGAAAGGGGGGAACCCCAGGAATCCGGTGGTGATGGCAGGGGGCTAGTGGAAGCCTGGTTAAATGTACCTTGCAATTTGCTGAGTCAATGATTATATCGGAAACACGCACGGTGTCTTTTAGCAGGTTGTAGGGCTGATTGGCAGCCTCCAGGCTCTTGGAATAACTGATGAATTTCAGGGACAAAGAGGAGCTCATGAGAATGTGGGGGTAAAGGTTTGCCTGGAATGGGTGTGAGAGTGGCCATAGGCACTGATCTAATCCAGCGGGCATCTATGATTGGTAGCTCACTCCCCGGGCCGGTTGATGGCACGTGTGCCATAGTAACTGGGAGTGTCACATGTGGCTACTGGAAGGAAATTTTGCTGACATAAACTCACTTTATGGGGTTACTCAAAAGTCCTGTCCATCTGTTGGCAGGAAGCAGTGTCTGCCTTTATAGGAACATTGCCTAAACAGAACAGAGCAATTGCCCTTCTAGTCCAGAATCCTCCCCCTCAGAAAGGGCTAATGCTGAGTGCATCAGAGATAGACATAAACCTAACACAGGGCACAAGGAACAATAGTCCTTGTTCTTGTTATCCATGATACTATACTAGATCCTATACTATAGCCTCTTTTTCTAACACCAGTATCCCACAACTCACGTCCATGTCAATCCTCTGTGGAAAACTAACAGAATCCTGGACCTTAAAAGTTGGCTTCCCAGTGAAAAAGAAATCAGTAACATAGACTCTTTGTATATGCTTGTGACACTCGTCTGATTGACAGTATATGCGCCCGTCCTGGAACAGAGGTGGTCACAAAGCATGTGCAAACAAGCCCCTTTGCCAGAAATCTCCACCTAGGCACTAGTGCCCAGTTCCCAAGAAGCTAAGCTGTCTCAAGAATTTACTCCAATATAAGGAATAAAGCAGGGAGAAAATTGCCCTGTGCGGTGGTTTCTTTCCAAGCAACACTGCATAACTAACTAACAATAATACAGCATTCCTTCCAAGACTAGAAATTTGCTCACACACTAGGAAACAGAACTTGTAAGACTATAAGTAACAGCCCCTTCTGGTGATTCCTGCCATAACAATTTAATATAATATTTTCAGGCTACCACTCCTCTCCTCCTCTGAACCCTTCTTCAGGCCCAATCCTGTGATATTGAAATCAGTGGAAGTTTTTCCATGGGCGTCAGTGGGCAGGAAATGCAGCCCTAAATCACGCCCCTATCTCAGTCCTGCCAGCCCCAGACAAAGATGTGCCATCTATTTTTTACAGGAAGTTTTGAAGCCCCCCTTCTACTCTGTAACTGACTTCATTGTCTGGCCACCCCCCTTTATTATGCCTCTGCTCCCCGCCACTAACGTGATGTCAGTTTCAGAGGAAAGAACAATTCCGTCGCATTCAAATCCTGCATGTGTGGAAAGAAAACGCAGCCTCATTGGGTAGCTGGTGGTGATTTAATTGCAAGTGCTGTAATAAGATTGCACTAAAGAATCACAGAAGAAGCAAACTGCAGTGTCTCAAGTGGGGAGGAAATATCTAAAATGAGGCTACAGTAAAATGGACTGTTTTATAGGAGCTCATAGACTCATAGACTCATAGGTCAGAAGGGACCAATATGATCATCTAGTCTGACCTCCTGCACAAGGCAGGCCACAAAACCCTACCCATACACATTTATAACAACCCCGAACCCATGACTGAGTTATTGAAATCCTCAAAAGTGAGATTTGAAGACCTCAAGCTGCAGGGAATCCACCAGCAAGCGACCCATGCCCCACGCTGCAGAGGAAGGCGAAAAACCTCCGGGGCCTCTGCCAATCCGCCCCAGAGGAAAATTCTTTCCCGACCCCAAATATGGCGATCAGCTAAACCCTGAGCATGTGGGCAAGACTCACCAGCCAGCACCCAAAAAGGAATTCTCTGCAGTAACTCAGTTCCCATCCCATCAACATTCCCACAGACCATTGAGCAGACTTATCTGCCGATAATCCAAATCAATTGCTCAAATTGAGCTGTTGTGTAGGGAAGCAATCCACCACTAGGAAAAGGATGGACTGGGGAACCTGATGGGTCGTTTGTCTCTAGTTTCTGTGATGCTGTTATCAACTCCTCATGGAACTCTAAAAGCCCGCTGGAGAACAAAGCGCTCATGGCCCAGATTGGAATTTTCCAAGTATTCCAAGGACCTAAAGAGGGTGCTCGGAGTCAGGTGTGGGAGTGGGACACATCGACATCAGACAACCACCTCTGCATGGACAGGCCAGCAGAGGGCTGATACAACAAGGAAGCCCTCTCAAATAGTACTTTGAGATCTCAAGTGGGATGTAAGCAGTGCGTAGGCCTCCCCCTCTGCACAGGAGCGAATGTCACAGGTAAGGATCAGATTTTCAAAGCAAATGTGCACCTTGGATACCTTTCAACAATTCAGGCGGAAATAGGGCGCAGAATAGAATAGAATAGAATAGAATACGCCTCGGAACACGACAACATATTGGGAGCTCGTGTAGTTTAAACGTTCCGGTCCAACTCATCAGAACCTCCAGGTGTACCCACTGGGCTCCCAGGACCCCAAATAAATGTCAGTGTACTTTCTGGAAACGGTGGGTGTCTAATGCTTTTTCATTCCCCCAGAGGCAGAGCACAGGGGGTTAAACTGATCTCTTGCTCGGTATCATAAATTTCATTCTGCAGAGCCTGACTTTGGGAACAGAACTTCTGATTGCTTAAATTGTAAATTGCCTCTTGACATTAATTACTATGTAAATCCAGAAGATTAACATTGTCAGCTGATGAGTGGCAAGTTTCTCTTGGAGACAGTGTCTCAGGTGCTTGGCTGTTACCTAAGTTGCCATAGCAATCTTCTTCTCGCTTAAAACGATCACATAAATGATCGGAACTGGTGCTCCCCTGCCCCCTGCATGGAGATTTTGCTAATGTTCACATGCTGCTGGCACCAAGCTGTAGCCTGAGGCCGTTGCCAGTACTGACAACCCGCCGCCAACACGTGGGAACGAAGCTGAAGTATGTAATGGTGCCTGAAGAGTCAGGCAGGGGATTAAAGATCTGGCCTTTTAAGTGGCTCTTACTGCCTCTCCTCTGCACATGGCGATCTAGCACCACGAGAAGCAATTGCTCGTGAGCAGTCTGGTGGTGTAATGCTCAGCGCGCCGATTGACTTCAGTGGACTTTGGATCAAGCCCTTCGTGCGGCAGCTTCACGGAAGGGTGTTTTTTGGTCCTCGTGTTTGTTGCTTTCTTCGCGTGTGTGTCATTCACGCTGGAGCAGAGCAGGCTGCACAAAGCCTGGACCTGTGAAGCAAGACTTGAGCGCTGCCTAGTTCTCGAGCGGGCCCTCTGCGCTGGCACCAACGTGGGCATGAGAGGGGAGAAAATTAAGTGAGACAAAGAGAGAAGGGAGGGCCCCGTCTACACGAGGAAACAGTGCAGCTGCACCTCCGCTACCAACAGTGTGGGGCTAATAGACACAGGCCCGGGGGGAGGGAAAACCTTTCTGCCCCAGCGCTTGTGCTGTCTGTAGCAACAGAGGAGCTGAACAATTTAGGAGAAATGGGCACCGGTTTTCCTAGTGTCGGTGCACTCAGCAAGAGGTGTGCGCACTCACACACACCCACACACTTACAGAGCACTAGCGGATATCCCTGCTATCTGTGTTGGGAAATGATTAGCCAAGAAACACATTTTTAAAAGTTTTCCTTGAAAGAACATGAGAAGTAAAGCTTTAGTAATTGAACATCTGTAGAAGGACCCTGATCTCATGGCTCGAGCAGGGCAGGGCCGGCAGCCAGGACTTCTGAGTTCTATCCCCATTCTCTTTGAAACTTTGGGTCAAGTCATTTCTTCTTTCCATGCCCCATTTTCTCCATTTGGAAAACCTAACAGTGATACCAGGAGACTTAAAGAACGGTTGACTGAGAAGTGCTTAGAGATCCTCGGCTGAGAGCAAAGTTTTTCCTATTACTGTTAATGCTTTTTATTAAGTATTGAACTAGCCCTTGTGACAGCTTTCTTTGGGCCTTGGAGGGGGAGGGATGGCCATAAGTTTTAAGGCCCGAAGGATCACTAGATCATCAACTCTGACCTCCTGCATAGCACAGGCCAGGCATCTTCAGCCGGTCACCCCTGCACTGAACCCAGGCACAGGCGATAGAGCTACCAAATTTGCGTGGCTGCTGGAGACTTCCCCGAAGAGCTTGGTCTGCACTTTCCTCCTGAACTATGGGCTTTAAAGCGGCATGGGGTCACCATGGCCCAGAGAAAGGGTTTGGCAAATGGCGTGGCAGAATTGTAACATTGCCGCTTTATTATCCCTTCGCTTCAGGCTATCAAAGTATTTCCCCCTGCTTGATCTGAAACCACTGTCTCGTCTTCCTGGGAAGAACGTGCTACTGCAATAGCCCCTTAGGAAAGGGTGCTGGCTGTGGTAAGGAGGGGAGCAGGGTTTGGCGTTCTACTTTGTGCCAATGCAGTTGCTATTAATGCCTGGCCTGGGGGTGTTTCATGCAAACACTAGGTGTGAGCTTAAACCAGAGCCCAGCAGGGCACATGGAAAAGTGTTTGCATCCGGCTCAGAAGGTCCTAAGGAAACTGAGGCACTAATCAGGCACACGCTGCAAAGGGGCATTCTGGAGAGAACAGTCTAGGCCCAACCCACCGCTGGTGCCATTCCAGGCAGCACCATTTAATCCCCCAAGTAGGCTGTAAACAATGCCCAGGCTTTGTGCGGGCCCTCCACTCAGCAAGGAAATTCTCCTGCCGGGGGGGCTCCAAAGGGGCATAACTGCCGTTAAAAATAAAATAAAACAAAAGTTCTTTTAAAATGCAGTGACCTTTTCATGGCCAACGAAGCACTGGCAGTGTGCCTCCCGGGATGAAAGCAAAGCCGGAGCCTGGTGTGCCCCTGCACCACGCTCAAGCCGTCCCAGGCACACGCACGCTGGAAGAGGAGAGAAATAAAACACAAAGGAGGAAAAAGTGACAGCGCTGCCTCTTCTGCACGATCACACATGCACACACACAGAGACACACATGCACACCCTAGAGGGGCACTGTGAGATAGAGCCAGTCGCACGCACACGCTTGTGTCTGACAAGCGGGAACGTGTGCCTCTTCTGTAATTTGGTGGTGCTCCTGCCCCAATAGAGACCACAGCCACTTCATGATGTGGGGCAACTCTCCTCATGGCACTCTGGCTCAGACTTCCAGCCCAGAATACATGTCCATGGTGAGCTGAGGTCTGCAGGAAAATTGTGTTCTAATCTGTTGTAAAGTGTTGCCAACCATCCCTTCTCTTCCCATTAATTCCTCCACTTCAGACTCCGTTGGAGCAGAAGATGAAGTCGCGTTTTGACTGGTCAGTGGATTTAATGCTCCTTTGAGTATTCGTCTGGCCCCTGGAGCTGGACGCCTAAATGACCTTGATGGGAGAGATTATTACCACTTCTGCAGTCTCTGCAGAGTACAACCTGTCTTCCTCTACGTCGATTGCTCCTGCTTGTGCCACCCGTGCGCCATCTGAGTGCAGCTGGCATCATGCTGCAGCATGATAAGGGGTCCTTTGGTGGAGAGGAGCTGCCACTGCCTCCTTCGTGACCGCTTGGGAAGGAGATTTGATTTTGTTATCTCTAACTCTGAAACTGAACTATATAAAAAAAAACAAAAAACTGTTTTTCACTGGAGATCAAAGACGCATGCTCTGAATTGAGCAGATTTGATTTTGTTATCGCTGACTCTGAAACCGAACTATATAAAAAAACCCTGTTTTTCACTGGAGATCAAAGACGCATGCTCTGAATTGAGGAGAGCTGCTTGTGACAACATTGAGCTTTCGAAGGTGAGCTGCAAAGCTCACTAAAGAAATAGATAAACTGCCTTAGATCTTGTGTCAGGACCAGAACACAGGGGGAGGCTTAAAAAATTGACAAAAGGGATGACACTTTAAAACAAGAAAGCTTTAAAAAAACCTCCATTCACCTGCACATCCAGAGTGCATCACACCACGGGGCTGCAGAGATCAGTGAAGGGGGGGCTCTTCTTAGCTCACGCCTCCTTGGCCCAGGTAGGATTGTCCCCTGTGCTCTATTTCCTGGGGCTTAGCCCAGTCTCATTTTAAATTTCCCAACTCTTGGGGCTTCCATCTCATCCTTTGGGAGATAATTCTATTGCCCATAGATCCGTTAGCTAAAAGAGATTCCCTTTCTTTGTCTTGCCTTGTTCAGTGCAACTTCTTTGTGTCTCTTTCTAGGTTTGCAAATTTAGTGCAGAGTGGCAGCACCCTGGACCAGCCCAGAGTTGTTAATGTTCCTGCAATGCCTGTCTTGTAATGCAGGGTTTGGGGTCAGAAATGAGGGAGAGACGTAGCTCCCGGTGAGGGGGGTGAGCAGATAAGTTTTAATGTCTGTGGGCAGCCCGTGTGCTAGGTAGCTTTGGACAAGGGGTTGTGTTGATTTTGTACTAGATGTGTGTTCAAAAAAATAAGAAGAGCTTAAATCTTGGGGCAAGAGCTGTGAACAATTAAGTAACTCTGAACATGAGTAGAATAGAACAGAATAGCTTGAGGTTAGGAGAAATCGATCCCAGTAGAAGAAGTTGATACTGATGGTTTTATTGTTGCTGATTTCCCATTGTGGTGCAGTGGAATTTGCATCCGTGCACCGCTAGCTTTGGAGGATCACACGCGTCCGTCAGCCCTGTTGAGTGCGTGTGACTGGTCCCCACGCTGTGCTGATCTGCAAAGCATCTAAGATATCACAGCTGTGGCTCTTTAGCTCTAGCTGTAGCAGCTCATGATTTGAGCTTGAGAAGTCCCTGGTGCAAACCCTGGCAGCCGTCACCCTTCCCTCTCAGTGAGATGATTTTAACCGAGGCTCCCTGGATTTCCAGCCAGCCTTGGGAAATGGCCATCTCCAGTATAATCCTCATCCCATGATCATTCTGGCAAAGCCCCGGTGCCAACAGAAAAACGAGGCAGAGAACAAAGGATGGAAGGGTGGCAACTTCTGAACCTTTGCATTTGCTTTGGAACCCCTCCAGACAGGGGCATGAGATAGAAGTGGAAGGGGGCTCCAGAAATTTTGATGGGGCCTCCTGTGGCTTTCCAGGGCTAGTCAGTGTTCTGGGCTCCACGCGACAGGATGGGACTCTCCCTCAGGTTGCTGGGTCTCTTCGGAGGACATTTTACAGCTTCACTTGCCCTGCACCCCCTTGCTGACGGAGCATCCCAAACAATTCCAAAGCTATATTTCATTGTCCTGTTTTTTTGCTCAGAGTGTCACTCAGTGGCAGAGAGTGATGAGCTGTTTTTCCCTTCTCCAGCCCGGCAGCTAAACTACTGACATGTCTGTTACAAAAACGACAAGCGTTTTCTTTAGGGGAGATCCAAGTATCTGGTATTAGATCACAGGGGTTTCAAAGAAAATGTGACAGCACCGTTTCATTGATGATAAATAAATAAAAGGTATAGGCCTGGCAGTCAGAGGCATTTGTAGCAGACTGTAGTGGGCTGGTGGTTTTTAAAGAAGCGAGGATGCACAGGTGACAGACTGAGGTTTCACGTACCTCCTCTTCAACCACGGGCTGCACTGCACTGCGTCCTCTGTTTTTCTGAAATTACGACTCCCAGAGGCTATACTTAGAGAGCTACAACCATGGCATTGCCAGACGGGATCAGATTCCTGGTCCATCCAGCCCAGCATCCTGTCTCGGACAGTGGCCAGCCTCAGATGCTGATGAGGAAGGGCCGAGAACTCTCATAATGAACAATTGTAGGCAAGCCCGCCCACAAGGGACAGTTCTTCCTGACCTCTGTCAGTTACAGGTCGGTGTATGCCTTGAAGCATGAGACACACACTGATGCAGCCTCAGCTGGAGGATTGTGTCCAGTTCTGGGTGTCACGTTTCAGGAAAGATGTGGAGAAATTGGAGAAAGTCTAGAGAAGAGCAACAAAAATGATGAAAGGTCGAGAAAACAGGACCTAGGAGGGAAGATAGAAATAAGTGGGTTTGTTTAGTCTGGAGAAGAGAAGACTGAGGGGGGACACAGTAGCAGTTTTCAAGTACATAAAAGGTTGTTACAAGGAGGAAGGAGAAAAATCATTCTCCTTCATTTCTGAGGTGAGGACAATAAGCAATGGGCTTAATGTGCAGCCAGGCTGGCTTAGGTTGGACATTAAGAAAAACTTCCTAACTGGCAGGGTAATTAAGCACTGGAATAAACTGCCTAGAGAGGTTGTGAAATCTCCGTCATTGGAGATTTTTAAGAGCAGATTAGACACACACCTGTCAGGGATGGTCTAGATAATACTCAGTCCAGCCAGGAGTGCACAAGACTGGACTAGATGACCTCTCGATTCACTTCCAGTCCTACGATTCTGTGATTTTATATCCCTTACAAATTTTGATTTTCTCTTCTGTTACTCTGGATGTTCTCACTATTCACATCAATGTCTAATCCATTTTGGATCAAGGTAAATTTAAGGGCCTGCTGCTAGGAGTCATCTAGAAGACTGAGACAAATACCTTCCATCATAATTAGTGCAAGGTATGTGTCAGATGATTTTGGAAACTCGACCATAGGTCTCTTCCATCTCTAATTTCCATTATTCTTTCAGGTCATCTAGTTCATCCCTTTAGTATTACAGCAAGTGACAATCCAGACCCCCAAGTCCCTCAGTGAGCTCCCGCTGCATTACCCCTTGTGCCACAAGAGATCTAGCTATGCCATCAATGCTGTCATCTTATCGTTAAGTGCTTCTCGTTTGGATTCTGGCCAGATAAACAAAAGTCTCGTCTCCATTGGCTCGGACAAGAATCTAACTCCTGCTGCATTGAACCTGCTTCCACCAGGCTGTAAAAATGTCTTCCTCTTATTAACACAACCCAATCCATTAACTCTAATTGCTGTACTTGTTGGGGAAAGGGATTTTAATTAACTCTCCTGGTGTCCCGTGTGAACTCAGAAGGGCACAGCGCACGTGGAAGGGCCGTCGTGCCTTTCTTCATTGATTTGTTTATTTGCTCATTTAGTCTCTTAGCAGTTGTTTTGCATCTATTCCCTCCCCTTCCCAGTTACCCAGCCCTCCTCTCCCAAGCCAGCCTGTTGAACACAGGTGCCACAATCTGCTGAGTACTTCTGTTTTGGGAAATGTACAGCGCAGGTGTAATGATGAGCATAGTAAGAGCATGTTACAGGAGGACGCAACAGCAGGGAAGAAAGTTGCAAGCAGTCAGGTTGATGTCTCTCCGGTGGAGGGCAAACAGTGGTAGGATTGCGGCTGTGGTAACTATAAAGGGGATTCGTTAATGAGATTGCTGGGCAGAGACACCCTGTGGTTTACTCTGGCTCTCCAGCTCCCAGGCTGCACAGCGTTGGACTAAGCAGAGACTTGATGGGGCACACTTCCCTTGTGGATTCCATCCCTCATTGCCCCATTGCAGCCTCTGCATAGATACAGGCGCCTGGACGTTTACCCATGCTTGTACTGGGAGTGCCTCCCAAGACGGGCCAGGGTCCACATCTCCTACAGCAATCTTCAAAACCGAGCCACGGATCCAGGGATCAGCTGCGCTGGGGCTGCATGTGTGTAAAGTGCAAACACCCCCGCAGGGCCTGATCCGCCAATGTCAGATACACCAGTGGAAAGGGGGTGTACAGCTATGTCACTCTGATCTGGAGCATTCGCTTTGCACCAGCGCAAGAGGTGACCCATGGCAGGAGAATCAGGCCTGCCAACTGCAGGCTCTGAAATTTACCTACAACTGACCCTTTATTATCCCAACCATAGACCCTCTCTCCACAACACTGGCTCAAGGAAAGGCTTCCTACTGCAGCCAGGGAGCGTGCAGGGTGACTGGTAAAGGAACTCGAGGCTGCAATCTGGGTATAGCTGGAGTTCATCTCCTCGTTTCCCAAATGAACCAGGAGCTGTCACGCTGTCTCTGTTATTGCTGAATCTTCCATCATTATTATTTCATCAGCTATTCCCCGGAGGAGCGTGCATGACAAGGGGGATCACTCAGGAATAATGTGGATTGTCTTGTAGCTCCACAGTGTAATTCAGCATAAATTAACGTGCCATAGAAATAAAGTTTTCTCAGCTCTCTCCACGTCTCTCCCTCCCCGGGTCACAGTTGCCTGTGCACAAAGCAGCTCTTGAGGTCTGACAGAATGAGAGAATATTTTTATTCCCAAGCCTTGGAAGCTCATTCAGGACCAAGATGTTGATAGCTGCCACCCAAACACGGGGCCTGGCCCGTGACTTCAAGGGACTTCGGGTCAGGTCCTACGTACCCTCTCGGGTCAACCCCCTTCTGGATTTATCCCAGCCCAAAAGGACAGAGCGGGGCTACCTGTTGTTATGGTTGTGCTGGCCTCAGTGGGCTTTCCTGTGGGCCGCCCCATTGTGCCAATAACATCCAATGCCTTTCCCCCCAGCACAGCCCCTGGGCTCAGACCCAGTGTGGACGAGTGTCACGGAGCTGGCCACGACTGAGGTGCTGGTGTGGAGCGATGTTCTCACACCAGCTATAATTTACAGCTGGACACTTGTGCGTGTGCCAGCTGGCTCCTTTGCCAGAAGAACAGCCTGGCTGCTCAGGGGATGAGCTCCCCGCATGCGGTGTCTTGCCAGCGTGCGCCCGCAGGGGATGGCCCTGCTGCGAGACAGCAGCACCTGGGCCACAATCTGGGACATTTCATCCACACTCAGTGTGTGGCTATGTTTTGGGGGGCTCTTGGGGTACCTGTTTCCTTAGCCCCTGCTCGGACGTTGTGTGTTCATGCACCCAAAGAGCAGGCTCATGTGAGCCCGGAGCAGACAGCCCGGTGCCGTGTCCCAGAGAGGAGTCACGAGAAATGCACCTGGGACCGTTCACTCGCAAGAGGGAGAGAGCTCGTCTTTTCTTGGCCACCTTTCTCCCCCACTGCCGCAGCAGCCACCGGCCTCTCTGCAAAGATCGTGGTGCTGCATGAGGGAGGCCGGGGAAGAAAAGTCTGCCAGCTAGGGCCTCCTCAGGAGCCAGGCTGTGCGCTTCTCCTTGGCCTTCGGCACTCCCGAAAGCATCCCTCCTGGGAGTCATGCGACACCATCCGAAAATGCCGATTGTCTGCTTGTGCACCCTCATTCCCGGGAGATGCTCTTTCCTAAGGCTGTGGGGGTAACACGGCACCCTGGCCCCATGCCCCGCTGGGCACACACAGCTGCCTTCCTGCATGGAGGATGATTTTGCTAGCCAGTCAGCTCAGCTTCAGGCTGTCCCAGACTTGGGGGCCCACCTCTGCACCATGGATTTCTGAATGGACAGTTTTTCTCTCTCAGTAAAATTAGGCTTTTCAAATCCAATCAAGCAAGTCGGCCACATGCCTTAGTCTTCGGATTACATGCAGCCCCGCAAGAGTTACACCCAGTTCGAAACAACAACTTACATTTATAATGACTTCACTTGGGCATTGTTCTGAGGGAATCTCTCTCTTTGCTCTCTGGGCTCTGACCTTCCAAAATTCAGCTCACAATAGAATTATCTGGCTTTTCTGGGCTAAACGCCTGCTGAATTTCAATGGGCTGTTTGCCATTCAATGAATACACAGTCGGTAGCACCCTGGGTTTCAGCCTGGTTAAGAAATACAGATGAGGCTTTTATTGCTGGAATTAACCAAGGCAGGGTTGTGTTCATTTACTTTTTTGAATCATAGGTAGAGCTCTGAAAATCTGCAGATATCTGCAGACCCTTTTTGCAGATCTCGGATTGGATGCAGATACAAATTTTATATCCATGTAGGGCTCTAGTCATAGGATTTTCTAGCGCAAAAGGAGATTAAAAAAATATCCTTTTGACAGAGATCTCCCAGGAAGATAAAATATATAGTGCTACATGAAAACAGGATCCTGCGTGACTGCGATGGGCTGCAGAATGTCCATTATTTCATGTAGTGACATGTAAATTGTACAGCTAGTTGGAAGAGAGTGCATGTCTCATTAATCATACCGTATAAGGCAATGTTAGCTGGTCCTCCACAGCTTTGTTTAGGTTTCTGCTATGCCATGTGAACAGGAATGTTTTGCAGTCAGCAAATACCCCTGGAATCCTGATGCACAGGGGAAGTCGTTTTGATCAGTGGCAGGGGGAAACGTTTGCTCTGATGAAATGACTTGGCTAGACATTTGTTACAGGGAAAGTTCGGAGATGCTCCATCACAGATCAAGGGAGCTGATATTAAAGTACCTTTGGGGATTGTTCACGCTGAAGGAAAAGCCACTGAGAGTGCAATCAATCTGACCAAGACAACATTTAGTTCCTGCATGAGATCAGTGTTTTAACCACAGGAGAATATCTGTGCTTCCCCCGTGCTGTGCCCCAATGTCTTTGGAGTTTGGGAGAGGGTTTGCAAACTGCCCCTTGTCACTTGCTGCCTGTTGAGACATAGAGGGAAAATACAAAGTCATAGAGGCTGGCTGGGGCTCAAGCAGTGCCTAGGCCTCCTGCTGGCCTCTCTGTCCAGGCATGAATTTCACTCTGGATGGGAGTGACGCGGCAACAGGTGCCTTGAAATCACCCCAACCCCTCCCTCTCAGCTTCCCCTCCTGGGGAGCGACTGTGCAAGCCATAGCTCCAGTGGGCCAGGACTTGGGGCCGCCTGCACCCTTGCATGGCTACCTGTTATTTCGCCTCCTTCGACACAGTGAGCTCATGCACAGAACTGGCCCAGGCAAATTTCTAGCAGGGCCATGGTGCTTTTCCAGTCCTGCAGCCCTTCCCCCTTCCATGAGAATCTTTCCACCTCGCCTCCCGCCTGAGCGCCAAGAGTCATTACAATGCCAAGCCAGGCACAGAGCAGGCAGACATCTCACGACAGCATGGGATTCCCCCAGGGAAGGCGTGTGTTCCAGGGAAGGAGGAAGAGAGAACGAAAGGAAAGATCCCAGCTCCACAGCAAATTCTCGGGCCTTTCACTGCTCTCCTTCTCATCTACGGTTTTTAGTCATTTTTGCCAAGCAGGAGATTTGAGCTAAACACTTCCCATTCACTCTAACTGCTCTCAGGAGCCAGCACCCCGGGTCTCTAGCCGCCATCCCCCAGCCCATCCACAGGGATGGCTTATTAGAAGGGGGGACCTAACGGCGCTTTCTTGTTTCTGGGTTGTGCTTGTGATGAGCTTCCCCGCCACAGCCCAGTTCTGCTCTTCGGTGGAAGGGGGGAGCACGTCAAAACGCCTGCTGGGGATGGCTGGTATTTCAAACTGTTCAAACAGCTCGGCCAGACCTGGAAGACCCTGATGCAGTGACGGTGAGACGCCACAAGGCGTTACTGAAAGGCAGGTTTCCTTTGTACCCTGGCTGGCCCTGAGCTAGCCTCGGGGCCACGTCGGAGGTGAGAATGCCACCTCCATGGAGAGGCAGCGTGGTTCGGTGGCTTGGCTGGGAGGCAGGCGCCTTACGTTCTCCGACAGTGACGTTCTGCATGACCTGGGCAAGTCACTTCATGCCTCCGCTTCCTCCCTGGACGGTGCGGCTGGGCCCCACTCTCACTTGTCTGTCTGTACAGCCCCAGACAGGCTGGGCGTGATCTCTGCTGCAACGACACTGAGAGTCCGTACGCGTTACTTATCTAGCTGCACACAGAGGCCCACCCGGAGCTCATGACAGGTTTTCTTTCATTGCAATTTTGTCCATGCCCCACAGCACAGCCTCCCTGCAGCGGTGTCTGACGCAGGGCCAGCCCTCTGCGTGGGCTGTGAAATTCATTGCGCTCTGACTCCTCCATCGGTGCACTGCAGGTTCACGGCCCGGGGTGCCGGGGAGGTCCTGGCAGCCGGCTGGAGCCGAGACACATTTCCCGCCCACCCACTCTCCCAGCAGCCTCCTGGGATGTCCAGCGGCAGGCCAAAGTCAGAGCCGCTCGCCCCATCTAGCATGTTCTCCTCAGCCGGCAGGTCGGGAATGCCGAAGGAGTCGCAGTGTCAGAGCCGCGTAACTCAGTCCCCAGCAGGAGTGGTGCCCCCTGCTTCAGTAGAAGGCAGCAGCGCGCCACGTCCCCCCCGCAGGTTCACCCAGTCGCCTTGTGCAGCGTCGTTATGGTGCAAAGGGAGGAAATCAGCCTGTATTGAGAGGCAAGAGGCGAGGTTGCACTTCTGTCACTGCCTGTCTTTGCCCAGCTAACACCATTCCGTTCTGCCCCCGCAGCTCTGCCAATGGACCTCAATTCTGCAGCACCTACACTGTCCGCAGTCCGCCCTCCCAGCACCGCCAGTGCACCGCGGTCCCAAATAATCTGCCAGGTCCCCAGCTTTTCGAGGCCTCGGGTCCACACGCGCCTTTATCAGTGCACCTCAGTTCAGAACTGCCCACCGGTAGCCATGACATAGCCTACCCTGAGTCAGCCCGCCTCCATCTGCTGCTGTCTTGGCACAGTTATTCCAGGAGCACTTTACCCTGTGAGTCTGCAACAGCTCCGAGCAAACCTCCGTTTATTTTGCAGTCTGTTAAAACTTTGAAGTTCAGATCGAACTCGGTGGCATTTGAGAAACTGCCCATGAAAATGAGTGTGTGCCGCCTGAATCCTGATGCAGTGTGAAGCCTTAAACTGGAGTTAGCCAGGGCCGGGGCGTTTGACTGAGCAAACAATTCAGCTAGAATGCAAGCCTCCTGGGAAGTAATTTGAACTGACACTACTAAGATGGCAGAGATGCTTGACAGATCTCTTGTGGAAGCTGAAAATGTGCTACATCAAAAACCTGCTGCGGGCGGCCTGAGAAAACGAACCAGTTGCCCAATCAACTTGGGAGTGAGTCTGCTCTGGTAATGACAGGTGAGAAGAGGCAGTGGCAGAGCTCTCAGACCCTGTAATGAGCTTGAGCGCTGCAAACTCCGGAGCATGTGTGTTTACTCTTCTGTTCCAGATACACAAGCAGAAAACAGTCATCACTAGTTCCTGTCAGACTTCTGAGATGAATTCCCATGGACCGTGCTCCCCTCCTTGTGATTCAGCGCAGGGCTTCCTTTTTAAAGATGCGCTCTGAATGCCGGTAATGGCAGTGGGAGCCCTTTCATAATACTTTAGGGACTCAAAGCACTTCCCTGACATTGCCAAAGACACACCGCTCCCCTGTGAGCTAGGGAAGCATTATCCCCATTTTACAGATGGGGAAACTGAGGTACAGAGTGGGGAAGTGACTGGCCTAAGGTCATGGAGTAAGTCAGTGGCAGAGCAAGAAGTAGACTGCAGGAACCTGCAATAACCTTTAGTCCGCACTGTCTTTGGAGGCTTATTAAGCTCACCAAGTGCCTACAAGATAAATGCAGGCCACGCCAATATAGGAGAGCCGAGCTGTCAGATGTGGGAACTAACCCAAGAATCTGCCTCAGAAGAATAAAGTCGCATCCGTTATCTTCATGGCTTATTCAGCAATTGCCATGTCGTGGGGTAATGAACGTGGTGGCAGGGGCTAAAAGGCGTGAAATGTGAACAAAACGAGGCAGCTCTGCAACCTAATGCCACAGTAACCTCGGAGGGCATTGTAGGCTCCAGCAGCCTGTGTGTGTTACTGAAAGAGTGACACTGAACATGAGCGGGTTGCTGAAATCCATGTGCAGACGAGTGAGTGTGTTTCCCATTCATGTAACACCCTTTTAATAATAGACCTGTTACGCCGTCCAGCCTTTCGTTCCTGGGCTAATGACAGCTGAAAAGCAACATCTGTATTTTAATAGACCAGACACAAACCCTTCCATGCCCCCAGAGAAGCACTGACTTTATTATCAGTAAGCTACACTCTAATTTCATCAGGGTGACAGTACAGGGGCTCCCCAGCGGGGCCTTGCCGCGATTTCCTGACGCTAATGTTACTTTGTGTCACAAGGCATTTTTTAAAACGTGTCTCTTTTCCCTTGCATCCAGATGTGCCATCAATATGCATGAGGGAGACTGTGTTTGTGTTTGCCGCAAGTAATCCGAGCTTTTCCAGGCAGGGAAGAGAGAGAGATGATAATAAACACCTCTCTGGCATGAGCACCAGCACTGTTTGCCGGTCGGGCTCCCAGTCCAGGAGCAACGATCACGGACCATTAAAAAGTGGCACAGACAGAGGGAATGCTCTGCATTCCTGAGGGAAAAACCGTCCCTTCCCTGAGGAGGGGCTGAATATCCCAAGGTGAGCTGAGTTCTCTTTTCTAAGCCAGCACAAAAATCATGAGGCTGTCCCCCTCCTCCCCCCACTCCAAAATCACCAAATCGGTTTCAAAATCATGAGATTCTTTAAACAATGTAACTTTTGATTTTCCTGCCCCTTTAAGGGTTACGTTTTCAAGCTTTCCTTCACAGCCATCGGGGCAAAAAAACCTCTCTTTTCAAACAACCAATAAAGTCGAGATTTGCACATGATTACTTGACTCCAGGAGCTGGGGCTTTAAGAACAACACCCAATATCACCAGACTGGTGGGAGAGTTGGCCATGTTACCCCCCCTCAGGGCAGAGCTGAGACAAAGCTAGGTTATGCCTGGAAGCAGAGCCCGAGCCAGGGAGGGGTGCACCAGCCGTGTGGCTCCAGGAGGCACACACCCTTCCGAGGCACAAAACCTACCCTCTTGCTCCAGCGAGGAAGCAAGTTACTGCAGTCCTTAAAAGGGCTCAGCTCACTCTCTTCCTTGTGCCTGGCCAGCTCTTCCAGACAATGAGCCGGGATGAGAGGAGCTAAGGTTCCTTGAATTCCCTGCCACTCCTCATCCACCACAGGTTGCTTGCACTCAATGAGGAGCGTCCAGAGAACAGGTGCTGTGCTCCACCCCAGAGCAGGGTCATACTAACCCAAGCCTTGCCTGGTAAATGCACTCACTGTCTGGTTAATTCTATCTCAGGTTGGCAGGTGCCAGAGAAGAGCAAATTGTCCATATCAGCTGCCATTGGGGCTGGGGGGGTTATGTTTGCAAAGGACTCCAGTCCGTTCTTGTCTTTGCCAGAAAGCAGGATATTTTGAGTCATAAATGTGCCCCATTCCCTAGTGGGGAAGGCGTCTGGAGGGCTGTGTTTGGCTTGACATCACAGAGCGGGAGAAAGGTGAGATTTTATACATGTGGGACATCAGCTCTCACCCCAGGCGGAGAGGAACCAAAGAGCTCAACAAGACCCGCAGTAAACTCACCCGAAAGGCTCCCATTGGCTCCAAGCAAGTTGGATTAGGGCCCGAGTCTCTGGATCCCTCCCAGCACTAAAGATATGTCTACACTGAAAGCAAAGGGGTGATGGTAGCATGAGCAGGTGCACCCTGGCTAGCTTTCATCAACAGGAGCAGTGTAGACATGGTGGCACCGGCTTCGTGACAGCTAGTAACCCAAGTAGGTCCCCAGGTCCCCAGCAGGCTGGTCCATGGGATGAGAACCTGAACACTGGCCCATTCCACCGCATCTAGATGAGTATTGCTACCCCGCTCGCTGGCATATGACCACCGGTGCTACAGTGACACCCTTCCTCTTCAGTGCAGTCAGACTCTGCGCATCTTGTCCTGTGAGCTCTTTGAGAAAGGTGCATGCGTGGGTGGGCAGGTGGGGTGGGGCTGAGGTGAGTGCAGTTAGCTCCATGATCTTCACGAACCCCTGGTCCCTCTGGCAGAGAAGGGAAGAGCACTCAACAGGTGCCCGCTTTGAACCTACCCTAGGTACCGTGGTTTTGAACCGGAAAGTCTCCGCAGAGGTAGCTATTTCTGGTGGTGGATGGAGATCAGAGAGGTTATTTTCAGTAGCGATTTCTCCCATGCACACACATCCCTTCTTATAACACTGGCTGGGACAGGACGGTAACATCAAAAGAGCAATCAGAGGTGCCTTGGCAAGGCTGTTACCACCTAATTACAGCAATGAAATGGCAGTCAGATGAGATCGCCGCAGCTAGGACAATGCAGGAGTGAGTCTAAAAGCCATTACCTTCATTTGCCAGTGGGTGCAACTCACCTTTGTGCATCACAAGGTCTGTGTACCATTTAAGGGCTGAAGAGCCAGCGCTCTGGCCAGGTGTCAATTTCACCCAATGGTGAGCTCTTATTTGCATGTGCATGGGTCTGTCTACACTGCACTTAGACATGCATGGCTGGCCCGTCCCAGCTGACTTGGGCTCACGGGGCTTAGGCTAAGGGGCTCTTTAATTGCAGCACAGATGTTTGGGCTCAGACAGGAGCCCAGGCTCTGGACCCTGCAAGGTGGGAGGGTCCCGGAGCTGGGGCTGCACAATCAAAGAGCTCCTAGTGTTGAGTTGTGGTGCTCTGACTCCAAACTAAATAGTCAGGGCGTCCAAGTATTTCTGGAGCTATGAAGCCAAACTAATTCTCCTGTTTGTATTCTTCATTCTTCAGATAACTCTGAAACAGCTTTTTTACCCCCTCCCACCTATTGTATTTTTAATAGACTTGTTTAGGGGGAAAAAACAGTTTATTCCCCAGCAGATTAAAGCTACAATTCAATTCTCTGGCTTTATTTAAGAACATAATTAAAGTGGCCTGATATTTGCAGAATTCACAGCTGTACGTTTCCCTCCGGGGAGCAGATATTGTAGCCCATGAAAAATCAAAGTGCCAAATTGCTGCTAAAGAAAGGTAGAAAACTGTTTTAATTGACTCAGCAAGTCAGCAGCTTCCCTGGTTTCACAAAGACACTGCATTTTCTGGGCCCTTTTTGTGCTTTTTCCTTTGACGTCTTCGTCCAAATCCCACCCTGGCATAGCCCCACTTAAGTCAGTGGGGTCACAGCAGTGAGCTGAACAGCTGCTTTGTCTTTCCTTCTTGGGATTCCTGGACACTCTTCTCTCTCCGCCTGGTTTCAGCTCTGCTGCCAAGACACTCTGACGGGATGTTTTGATCCAAGTCCAATTACAAAGGCAGGAAGGGATGTGAGACTGGCCGAATCCTTTCCACGTGCCACTCATTATTTAAAAAGCTGTGGTGGCTGCATATTTGTGTCTCTGACAGGGATTATGAATTCAGGATTCCAGGGCCTTTCTCCCCATATGCCTCTCAATATAAACGCAGTCCCTTGGGAGTCCTGTCAGGTCCTGGGATCAGACGCCTAGCCCAGAACTCCTCTCTCCATCCTCTGAGGAAGCCATCCAAGCTCTGCTCCGCAATTTGTTCTCATTATATTTTGTTTAGCAGCACGCAATCCAAGCCCATAACTTCTCCTGGGCTTAATAGCAGCATCTCGGTGTATCTCTGTGAAAGCAAAGCCGAGCCTAACCAGCCACCAGGGAGAAGTGGGATATACTGCAGGCATTACCAGCTGTTGGGAGCATTGTTAATGCCGGATGATTATTCCATAACTCTGCTCACAGCTCCACAGGTGATCATTTAAGCAAGTGACAGCACACCCGGGACAACAGTGGGAGAGCGCTGCAGTGTGAGCAGCAGCAGACTGCGCATCCCTGGCAATCACTGAGATTTAATGGGGTCATCATCTGTTCAAAAGCTTCTAAGTCAACCCCGTTGGGGAGCCAGGGGATGAGCAACAAGGATCTCCCCCCAAGCTGCATTGAAATCTCCGCCTGAGCCTTCCTTTTGGAGCCCAGCTCCCATTCTTACTCCTTAGCGCTCAGCCGATTGCCATCCACAAGCAGAGGAGTAAGTGCTGTCCTGACCACAGCATCACCCAGGAGTTTAGGAGAAACCCCAGCCTCTGTGCCCTGCTCCCATTCCCAACCCAGCCCACACCCAGGAACATGTTGCCTCCTTTCTCCCAGGATTCAAGTCCCACCGAATCCTCACTCCCACAGTGCCCAGGGGGTGGGAACTGACCTCAAAAGGTGAGGAAAACACCCCACACTGACCCTCCCGCTGGGCTCCCATCTTCTTTCTCATTCTGGGCACGGCAGTGGCCCCTAGGCATCCCATCGTGCTGGTGCTGCATAGATATACAAGGAGTGCCTGCCCCGAAGGCTGACAGATGGAAGGAGAAACTTATATAGATGGGGAAACTGAGGCACTCGGAGACTGATTTTCCCACTGTTACTCAGAGAGTCCGTGGAAGATGTAGAAATTGAATCCAGATCTTCTGACACCTAGGCTGAGGGCTTAACTCCAAGACAATCCTTCCTCCATCTTCTTCTGGTTCTATGGATGTGATGCTCTTCAACTCTGGGACAGGCTCTGCTTTCTATCTGGGGCAGTGAAGAGCTTGTTCCCTACTCTTAAAGAGAGAACAAAGGGCTTTCCTTCCCTGCAGCCTTTGGAGGGGGCGTTGTGGTCTAGGAAAAGTTAGCTGGGGATCCACATATTCCCATCACCACTCCCCCACCACACAGCCTCTTCCAGGGCTTACTTCTTATCTAATTTCCCAGAAACGGCAGCTTCCCATCAGGTCTCCCCCACCACCATCAATATTTTGGATCCACATCATTATCCCCTGGGTTTCCTTTGAGCTCCATTTGAAATTATGCTCACCTTGAAGTTGCAGCCAGGAGTCGTTT
Source organism: Mesoclemmys tuberculata (assembly GCA_007922155.1). Taxonomy (NCBI): domain Eukaryota; kingdom Metazoa; phylum Chordata; order Testudines; family Chelidae; genus Mesoclemmys; species Mesoclemmys tuberculata. Next base: position 15,057,018 of record ML675715.1, on the reverse strand, counting down.
CAATCTGCCAACGCACCAAGGGCGGCTGCTTCTGAGACAGCAGAACAACTTTTAGACACACGCTTGTGCTGCCTGCTCCCCACGAAAGGCGGCCAAATTCCCTTCAGAATTACAGCTCCTGGAGCGAGATGCGCGAAGCATGAAAGGCCGTTGCAAAGCTTCAAAGCCACAGGATTGTACGCCTGCCATTAGCTTCAAACAGCGAGTAGTTAGACTTCCCCTTGCAGTGTCCCTTGTAGGAATGGGCTGCTGGAAAAGCAGATAGGGAGCACTGGAGGCAGGGCCAGAGAAAGGGCAGCTCCTCTCGTGTCCTCCTGCAGGGCTGATGGGAATTCGCAGTTGCAGCACTGACGACGTGGGGACCAAAGAAGCTGGCTGGCGGTGGGACAGTCAGGCTTTCTCCTGCATGTTGCCAGTTCACTCTGGGCTGCTCAGTATCTCCTGGGGGCTCTTTTCCGAGCAGCCGGGGACTGTGAAGGAGCCGAGGGATCTCAGCCCAGTCCCTCCCGTGCGTGTCCCACAAACCATCTCCACAACGGCACCGATGGTGTTGCTCCTCGGAGCGGAAAGGGGAAGAGCAAGAGTCCTGAAGACACCCTGAGAGCGCAGGGAAGCCTGGCTGTGCTGCAGATACACAGTCTTTTCTCCCCAAGGCTGCCAGGCCCGCTCCTTTCCCTGCACGACATTCCCAGACACAACCCACACGGTGGCGGCGACCGACTAACGCCGGCACTTCTGTTGCTCTAGAACCCTTCGAACCACCTGAGCAGTTCGAGTCGGAATATCCACAGGCTCCAGCTCTGACCGAGCTCCCACAGCAAGTTCCCCCTCCCCCCTTCCATATCCTGGGGCAGGAGGGTGAAGCCATTGGGCAGGATTAGGTGCCGTTCCCAGCCCGTTCGATCCTGCTATTTTAACACTTTCCTAGGGAGATTCCATGGAGATTCCACTCCTTTTCCGTGGACAACCTGCGCTGCTTTTCTCCATGCAGGCCGTGCAATTCTAGAGAAGATGCACCACCCAATACGTCTATCTGCAAAGAAACAGACTTTGAAACCTACAGTGACACAACCAATGCAGACACCCGCCTTGACCGGCACACAGACTATTAAACAGCCAAATTCCCAATGGCTGTCACCTAAACAACTTCAAGTCTGCCCCTCAATTTCTGTTACCGTCTGAAGACCTGATTCATCTTCCATCATTGCCAGTGATAATCTTTTCTTTGGCTTCAATGGGAGTTGGAGTGGGCCCTTATAGTGCGTGTAGCGTTATTCATGTGGATAAAGGAGTATGTGTGTATATTTGTTCTTAGTGTCAGTTGGAAGGCTGCAGGAAGATCCGAACACCTGAAGCAAGATGTGCTTTAGACATCATTTGGTAGGTATTAGTATCAGCTGTGGTTGAGACACATGGATGTAGAATCCAAGCCCTTCTGAAACAAGATGTGTTTATTAAACAAAGCATACCACTACAGACCAACAAACAGACTTCCACACAATTCATTTTCCAACCTTGTCTCCTTTGTTTACCAGGAACCACTTCTTAGAACGCTAAGCCACACACAGAGTCATCTAGCAACTGAATAATATACTGCAAGCGAACATACTATTGCAAACATTATCAAATTTATTATTGCTAATAAGGGATATGCTTCGTATTTCCAAACGCATTTCAAAGGCAGCCCATTACCACAGATTTCTGATGTCCAGAAAAGATTTCAGCCAGCTTTAATAACAGAGAAGCAGGATGGAAAAGTAACAATGACGTTTAGGATTTGTTTTTTCCAGTTTAGACCTAGTTTGTAAGAGGACAAAAGAAGATGTTAAAAGCTTTATTCGAAAAAGGTAAATGGTCCCCTTCCCTCCAGGCTAATCTGCGATTTCAACAGTTTATTATAGGCAGAAAAGTGTGTTAAAGGAATGTGGCATATTGATTTCCTTTTGTGTGGATGCATGATTCCTAATGGAGAGCAGTGATGTCTTGTCATGCTATTCTGGGAGGCCTATTTACCACCATACTGAAAGCAAAGGTCCTTGTTATTGATTTCATTCTATGTTTACATGCAATGCACTCTCTTAATGTAACAAGGACAGTAGCTGCAACATTCTCAAGACCTCTAACTCCAAGAGATAGTGACTTTATTTGAGATAAGCTTGCTCAGTAATTATATTATTCTAACAGCAGGAACGGTATCTCTCCCTTTATAAGTAGTTTGCTTAGAGCTAGGCAAATAATTCACAGATTTGTACTGATTCAATGAATTTTGCTGTGTTTTTCCCAAATAAAATGTTTCTTTTTCATTATCAACCCATCTCTACATGTGAATAGACACTGACGTGGCTGCTAGATGGGGACTGGGTTATTCGGAATGCACTGAGGAGCCGTCACCTTTAGGATGCAGGCTCTAATCCAGTAGAGATTAATATAGCTAAGAAGCCGTTCCTATATTACATCTGTTTGGAGGCTTGTGCGCAAGATAGAAACGAAATTCCCTCCAGGACCCAGAGGAGGGAGCTCACTTACATTATTTTAAATGTAGTTTAGTTTTGTTTGTGAAATTACTGCTAGGGTTTGAGCTTCACAACTTGCACCACTGCTACACAGCCCTCTACTTCATGAGCTAAGGAGCAACTCCATTAGCTGGCAGCAGTAGTGGGTTGTTACCCTCTACCTTCTGCATTTGTATTTGTGCTCATGGGAAATGTGAGTCTTTATGCATGACTGAAACATTGTTTTCTAAACTTTCTCTGAAGCTGTGGCCTTGCCGAGAGCAGAGACTTCCCCCCCCAATGTATCTCTGGGGAAACAGTCATTCGAACAGAAATGGTTTTTGCCCTGCGTGGGCCAGGGGGACTAGGCAGCCAGGTTTTCTCCAGAGCTCAGTGTGTTGGGTGTGTGTGGGGTGCTGGGCTCTGGCTGTCTGGAAATGTCACAGTGGGAGCTGTTAGGTGCTGAACCCTTGAAAATCCAGCTCAGAGCTCTTGCAAGAACATGGCGCTACGTCTGACCATGCTGCCCCTCCCGTGCTGTCTGAGAAGGAAAGCCCCAGCTCCTCCCCAGGCAATCTGGCTGGGCTGGCATGAAGAGCCTTAAAACTGATGGTCGGTGTTGCTGGGAGAGACGTAACCAGCTGCAGAAAACGCAGCGGGAGCTCCCCTGCCCTGTCTCTCCAGACGAGTGGCTGGGGAGGAGTTTTTGTGTATCAGAGGGAGGTTGAATCCAGCTGGCCCTGTCTCTCGGCTCCATCTGGCAGCTCTGCACTGGGACAGTGGCAGATGGAACCAGCCCACTGGCCTCGGGCTCATTGGCTAATTTAACTCCCCCCACCCCCGTTCCAGTGCTGGGCTCCCCACACACAGCTCTGCTGGTTGCCCCTGAACCCCGACTTCCAGCACTCCCTGCTAATCCAGCCCTGGGCTCCCCAGACACGCCACTCTGCTGTCACCCCCCAATCCCAACTGCGACCCTCTTTCCCTATGCCAGGCCTGGATTTTGATTTATTTGAAGATGCCAGTTCGAATGTGTTACCCCAGACTCGGGTGCTTTGGGGATGTGGACAAATGGAGACTAAAATGAGAGTGCCCTAAACAATCCCCACACACATCCACGGACCGACAGGCGGGCACAGCTTTCCCCATCAGGCAGGAGTTCCTCAAAGCTACCCGCCTGGCTCCGTTCTAAAGCACAGGGCTCTTCCTGGATACAGTCTGATGCTCTTCTACATCATAAATCAGCAATCTGGGAAAAGGCAAGGCACACGTCTCCTTCACCTTCCTTTTGTAGTTTCATTAGCAGGATTTAGATGGCACCCGGCACTTCCAAGTCTCCCTTGTTAACAAGAGTTTAGTTAATAGGGACATTAGAGTCCTGCTCAGACTACTTAGAAACTGGGATTTGCCAGGCAAAGAGCTGTCAGCCTGCCTGCCTTGCTTAAGATATAATTTAAAACAAGTGTCATGATGGGGATGTGTTGGGCCCTAGCTTGGAAACAGTGTATATTGCGGTGTTCCCTGTGGTTAGACACCACCTAGATTGCAGCAGGAGATACATGGGAGAGAGGCTGTTCTGGGGGATTTCAGAACTAGTCATAAAGAAAGACCAAATCTCATGGGGATGGAGGTTGGAAAGAAAGAAAGCAGAAGGACATCTGTTCTCATTATGTTTCCAGCCTGATTCCAGACTAAAGAATCTTGAATAACCTTTGGATAAGCAAACCCCCCTTTAGATCCTTCTCAGAGCCAAGTCTTTGGAAGTCTGTCCCTTGCTGGGCGCTACCCGGGCAGTCACACGCCAGCCACCGACTATGCCAAGTTCTGCTCACCCCACTCCACTGGGGTGAGGGATTTCTTTTGGCCAGTGGGCAAAATAGCTTTAGATTTTCCATCGCTATTCACCATGACCAAAGCTGGGCAACACTGTACCCAGGCTGATCTGCATTTATGAGTTGTCCAGGCTGCTTTGCATTTGTAGCAGCAGTATTTGGATTGAAGTAGGCTCAGACCAGGGACCAGGCCGCCGGTACACCAGGCACTGTAGAAACATGCAGTACAAAAGACAGTCCCTGCCTCCAGGAGCTTGCAATCTTAGCAGATGATGAGAAATGACAGGTGCGTACAGCCCACAGAGTGCAGGCGGTGTGCAGTGAAACACTCATATCTAGGGTAGCAGGTTGTGGTCGCAGCACACTAGCCACCTTGGTGACGTATAAAGGTCTGAGTTCATTGCTGGGCTGGTTAAATTAACTGGACTGCAAGGTTTTGCCACTGCAAATGAGTGAGAGCTGGCACAACATCTGCAAATGGAAGATGCTTCCTTTTAACTCTGGTGCGCCTCAAGGACAGAGAACGCTGCAGGATGACTCTGCCTGCAGCCAGCAGCATTGATTTAGTGATTAATAACAATCCTGCTTGTTGTTCCCAAGCAATAGCACCGTTAACTCCGTCCCCTTGCCCATTGTTTCCAGGGCATTCGCTCACTTTGGTCATTTCAGAGCCATACGCTGGGGTACCAGTGGTACCAGGCAAGCTGGGATCCCTGAGACAGAGCCAGCAAACTTTACTTGAAGAGATTATAAAGCCAGGAGGCTGTAAAATAGTTTTATGGCACAAGATTGAGCATACCCCAGCCATCTGTCCCGACCAGCTGGTGAAATTCCGCCTGTGATTCTCAGCTCCAGCCACTTTTAAGTTGGTTTAGTTCTTCCTGCCCGACATGTTTCAGAGTGACCCAGAGAGAGTCGCTGCTCTGGAAAGTCCCACCCACTACCACCAGCCACTCGCTTCCCTAAGGCCACAGGAATGAGCTTTGCCTTGGGGGTGGGGGAGGTGGTCAGTTCTCCAAGACCTCCTCTGGCCTGCGCATCCTTTCACCAGACGCTGAGCTGAGCGTGGCTGACTGTGACGGCACCGATCCCTCTGACCGCCGCACAGCCACACACAGGCTCTTAGCAGGCCGCACGCAGGGCTGAGGGCAGTTCCGCAGAGTCCATAGCCGCCCTCCATTAGAACAGAATCGCCCTGGGAGAAGAGCACCCAGACTGGCCGCTGTGTCCACAACACAGCCAGAAAGGAGAGCCCAGAAGGATGCTGAGAGACCACTCGCAGGGGCTGGTGGGCGGGACAGGCCATAGATGCATAATTACATCCCAAGGCAATGCTCATGACGTGTATTGCTAGCACCACCATCGCTAGATGCATATTGAGCCCAAGCCAGGTCCCGCTCGTTGCCCGAGGCACCTTCAGATGGGCCTCCTTTCTCCCCCTAGACTGGCCCATACCCAAGGGGAACGGCTCCCGACAGTACAAGCCGTGAATTTCAGATCATTCCTGAACATCCCTGCCTGGCGTGTGTTTCGGAGTGACCCAGAGAAGAAAGAAAGAGACCGTGCCCGTTGACATCAACCATCCTCCAAGGCTGACACGTTTGCGTGGAGAGTGCGATGTGCCACCTTTGGGCACACGCCGGCTCGACGCCTGCAGTTTGGAAGCACATTCGGACCTGACCCCTGCTGCCTCCTCTTGGCTCCAGCGTGGGGCTGAGGAGAGCAGCACATGCGAGGAAAGCTGTGCTTGTTTTCCACCAACGCCAATGCCCACGGGTGCAGCAACTGTAATCCTGATCTCTGCAGAGTCATAGAGAAGAGACCTTTGAGGGCGTTGTGCACAGGGACCCCCTGCCCAGGCCAGACAGCAATTTCACCCTCCCCTGCATCGAGCCCGTTCCCACTGCTGGAGCTACAGCAGCGCTTTTAGGGTTTCCAAGCCCTTAATACAGCCCTAACAGTGGCTGGAGAGATTTAGCAAATGGCATTGATTTGCTTGGTTTAAAATAGAAACATGGCACCTTCCAGCAGATGGCCAGGGCCCCTGCGGGTGCTCGAACATGTGTTCCGACTGGCACCATGCAAGGGAAACTCCTGGGCAGGGGGAATCGGCTTCCAACTGTCAGGCCTCATCAGCAGAGGAGGGGAGGGGAGAGGCGTGTTGTCATGGCCACTCCAGCAGCCCCAGAACAAAAGGCACTGTCCCCCGGCTCCAGCCTGTGCAGACACACCTGGACACGATGGGCCTGATTTGCCATTACCCTGCGCCTGCTGCAGCCATTTGCACCAGCGCGAAGCAGGCGCAGAATGTGGATTCCATTTCACTCCCGTGCTGCACTGGTGCAAATGGCTGCACAAGGCACAGGGCAATTCATGGTGAACTGAGTCCTCATGCTCTCACATGCACACATGCAAGGAAATCATCTCTAATCGCCACTGAACGGACCGCGAGGCACCAAGTCAGCTGCCGTGCCACCGACCCCGACGCCTCCTCCGCTCCCCGACAGATCAGCAGCCAGTGCTAGCTCCACAGCTCCATTGCAGTTCTGGATCCCTGCCTCTCTCACACAAAAAGGCGTCCAGGCATCCCTTGCATGGGGCATCCAGGCACAGAGCTCTGCAGAGAGAGATCACCGGGGAAATCGCTGTCCTGACTTGTCCCTTTGTTCCAAGAAAAGGGATGGCAGTTCTGATGTGACACCATTGCACAGACCACGGTGCTGCATGTTAAAAGGAGCTTTGTGACTTTTTTTTTCAATGACGCACGCAGCACAGTGATCCCCGCCGTACCCGGGCATCTCAGCTGTTGATGAGACGCAGACAGAAGGGTCGAAGCTGACAAGAGTTACTTACGTTCCCAAGGAAGGGAGTTAGCAATGGCGGGTTGGGGTGAAACGAACTCAGAATACAAGGCTTGCAAAATGCAGCATAACTGCAAATTCGAGGTGGTCTGTTATGAGCAATATTTCAGTGGTCCTGGGTGCTTGACAGACACAATGTGTGTGACAGTGCCAGCCCTGAAGGCTTGCAGTCCCGGCAGACAGTGGGAACAAGGAAGTATTATCCATATTTTACAGACAGGGAACTAAAGTCCAGAGAGATTAAGTGGCTCATCCATATGCCCATATAGAGTCTGTAGCACAGCCAAGGATTGAACGCAAATCTCTTGAGCAAATCTGCTTTATTCACACACCATCCTTCCCACCCTTGCCCTTGCCCTGCTTTCCCCTGAAACTTTTTCAAAGGTTGCACCATTTTTAAGAAAAACCAAGGCTGTTTTGAGGCAGAGATGTGCAGCAATGTGTCCGTCTTTCAAGGGAAACCAGCTTTTGCATCCAAAACACACACAAAAATACATTTCCTTCACGTCTTCTCAATGCAAAAATCATTATTTTTGAACATGCGGAAGGAGCAATACCCCCTCAGGAGCAAAAGCTCATGGAACAAACCTGCAAAAAACCAAACAACACATTAAACCAGAGTCTCAGCTGGGGTAAAATGGTGTAATTGCACCAATGTCACTGCTTTACACCAAGGATCTGGCCCTGGTGGTATGACCTATCCACACGGTGCTGGCAGCTGCAGATTTCAGCAGCTTCTCTTTTCATCTGACTAATATTTCTCGTTAAAATCATGTCTGTCATGTGGACACCTAGTTATAGCGAGTGGCATGAGACAAATGTATTTCACAGAGGCCATTCACTAGTCACAAGCAGATATGGAGTTTTGATCACTGCTAAACCAGTGACTTCACCAGGGACAGGAGATGTTACCTATTTTCAGCCCCCCCGAGCCTTCCCATCCATCTGCCTGGGCTTTAATGCTTCCCTATTCCTATTAATTGTAACAGGCGTCATCTGGCTGGAATCTCTGAAAATTGCAGGTGTGACTACACAGAGCTTCCCAGACCAATGTAACTCAGCTCTGAATCTTCTCCTAGCTGAGAAGCTAGCCGGCTTCCCCTGCTCCATAATTAAACTGCTTCATCTCTGCAGGAGCCAAGACAAGCTTTTACGGCACCTTTCACACCCTCAGCTCTTTTCTATCAACAAGAAACGTTTCTTTGTTCTGGTAGCTGTCTGCGAGCTTTGCACGCTCTTGTATTTGACACGTCTGAAATGAAGGTCTCTAGAACGGTGATGTAGCCAGAAACGGATGCACTGAGACGAAGATATTCTTCAGCAGAGAGACACACACACTTACACTTCTAGCCTAAACAATGATCTATATTTTCAATTTTCCATCGGATTATGTTTTCTTCTTAAAAGATGTTGTCTCCTGCCTCTTGACCTGAAATAAACTGAAAGATACTAGACTCCCCGTGAAATATAGATATGCATTAATCTCATATAGAGAGTGTCTTCCCCGTGCTGAAGGTGGAGCGCAGGGAGTGGATCCAGCGTGTAATCAGACAGAGACTTTATCTGTGTAGTTTCCACACTGCTTTAACAGGAGCCAATGCATTTGTGCAATGCAGCCGCAGAGCCCCCTAGATGCTCTTTCTGTGCTACTAGCATAATTCAGCAATGAAAGGAGCTTACACCTCAGCGCTCTGTCTTCCCACACGCACGCCCCAACGTCTGCAGAGGTGCCTCTGCAGCCCTGACGCTTGGGCCAGAACGACGAGCCCCAGCCACGAGCTGGGATGTATCATTTTCAAATGGCACTCAGAGCGGGATGAGGCAGGATAATGGGAAGGCACTTCATCTCCAGGGGCAGAGCACGCTGGGTGCTGCTGCACAGATCCAAAAAGACCCTGCTGACGCCACTTCCCTTGAACCCACCTCGTCTCTTCTTCAGAGGGGTTGGATGCCAGGCGCCTCTCCTACAGATTCCCCACCCTCCTACTCCCCTGAGGCCACTACTGCAGGAGGAGGCTGGAACCCCTCCGCGCTACAGCTTTCCTGCCCAGCAGAGAGCACTTCCAAACACCCCCCTTCCTCACCTCAGCCCTGGCTATGTGCTGCCCCAGCCCAGTGGACATAGCCTTATCTCCAGTGGCCCCAGATTGTTCTGCCTCCCTGCGCAGCAACAAGGGCTAGTCCCCGATAGATGCAGGGTCCTGGACTAGCTGGACCAGAAAGCGTTTGGCGTAAGGAGTTGGTGTGAAAGGAAGAGGGGTCCCAGGTGAGAGGGACAGATGCTGGCCGGAGCCAGCCTGGGAAAGACCGTGTTCCTCAAAGAGTACGGTCAGGTGGAGAAACAGCCCCTCAGCAGGGCTGCTGATGAATGCGAAACACTGCTACTAAGAAGGGAGAGCTGGGCACGGGGCCGGCTGGCTATGGGAGCAGGGAAGAACTGCTAGAGAAGAAGGTGCTGGCTGGAGCAGACTAGCCTTCTTGCCAGAGACCAGCACCGTCAACAGGGCCGCAAGGGGGGGGTGACATATTTGCCAGAAGATAGCAAAGGGGTTTGGTTTGCTTTCACATTTTCTTACAAACTTGCAAATGGGCTTATTTTGCCCCAGAATTTGTCACATTTCACTCAACAGCAGGCCCCCTTCGCAGTGTCTCTGTGCCCATCCGAGGCACTTTTCCTTACAGGTATCGTTTATGTAGAGAAACGGAGCCTGAGCTGCACAAAACAGAGCTGTGGGGAAGAAAACAGCTTTGGACAGCTCTGCACCTCACACATGGGAGCCTGCAGAGGGCTCTAGATCTAACAAACCCAGACATGAGCATCCGTGCAGACGCTAATTCATGTGAACTATTAATTCCCTCCATCTCCCCGTGGGGTGAAGGGTTTGCAGCGTCTCCTCTCGGTGGGGGGCCGGAGAAGGAAGTGGAATATCATCACGTGACTAAATGTTGCATGCGCTGAATTTTGCCTGAAGATACATTCCCGTCTCCTAGTAAACGTTTTAATTCTTCATGGGACCAGCGGCCCTTTTGGCCAAATAAAGGTGACATTTTGTTTGGCTAGGGTCCAGGCAATGCTTGCAGGGGAAGCAGAGGTTAGCTGTGCCAGCGCTTAGACGGGAGACCTTCAAGGAATATCTAGGCACTAAAGGAGGATGTCTTGGAGATTTGTAGGGCTTGCTCTTGCCTTATAGCCAGTGCTGGCCCAGTGAGCATCTTGAGGTCCTGCCCTTTGGCTAAGTAACAATATTGAAGCACTGACCATTAAGAAAGCACAGGAGGTCTAAGCCTGCTAAATATCTTCTTACAGTCCCCTGTCATTTCAATTGCATGCTGTTCTCTGCTCCACTTCCTGTCTTAAACTCTTGTGCAACATTGCTGTGTGCTGTTACATCCGCAGCGATGCCGAGCTGTCTCTGCAGCCAGCGGAGGATGTGGGAACTCGACACCTCTGAACAGCAGCCCACCTGCTGCCAGGTGTACACTGATGGGGATGAGCAGATGGAACCCGCTCTCCTCTCGGATGGGGGGAGGTGGGATAGGGGACTCGCCCAGGCCACGTTTGCAAAAGGTGACTAGGGCTGCTGGGGGCCCAACCTGAGACGCGTAAGGAGGCTTGATGGTCACAGTGGGCTGATGACCAGCCAGCTGAAAACCAGGCCCCGGAAGGTGTCTGTCTCTAGCTGGGCACTCGGCAATTCAGTCACCCAGAATCACTAGCCGTTAGTGACGCACTTGGCCAGAGTCTTTCTGTTCTCCGCTTGTCCCTTGCATAGCCCTGCCAGCACAGCTTTGAGGCAGGATGGATGAGCAGACACTCATAATACATCTCATAGCCCTGGCCCTCTCTCCCCACATCCCCACACCATTGCCAGTCCCCACCCTTTGCCATGGACAGTCAACTTCAGGCTGTTGGGGGGGAATCCTGGCCCCACTCAGATCAAGGGCAAAACTCCCATTGACTTCACTGGGGCCAGGATTTCTCCCTTGGGATTTAAGACAGAAGTGCCCTCTGTTTTGGGAGAGATCCTTGTGTTGGTGGCTTACCATCTCCCACGCACACACATGTCCTTTGGCAGGAACTTCTCTGAAGAAAACCAGGCACCACCTATGAGGATCCCTGGCCACCCTGCCTACTGTGCTGGCAAACAGTGAAGCGCAGCGAATTCATAGACAGGAGAAATCTGAGCTTCAGTGCTTCCTCTGTGCCAGGGAATGAAAAAGGCTCTTTCAGCCACCGGCCAGTTCCAGTGTAAACAATCCAGGTGGCTCTGGCAGTTAGCCGACTGCAGCCATCTCCTCTATGTGGTGGAAGAGGAAGAAATTGCATTCAGGGAAACTGAATAGAGTTCCCTTGAGAAGATGTACATTTTCATTATACTTAGGTGCTGAGTAATCGGTGGTAATACAAGAGATACGGGCAGGGTCATTATATTCCAGACTGTGCTGGAGATGTACTATCATCATCTGTCATTATCTGAGCTTCCTTGTGGCTGCTAAATTGTAGAACATGATTTTAATAACCCTGGCAGGCAAAAATCATTTTTCTTTTGTCACTTAACAACTCGGCCTTCTTCAACAGTACCTTTAAATAAAAAAAAGGAGAGAGAGAGAGAGAATTAATTTGTGGTGGAATAAACACAGCCACCGTTTTCCTTTCTCTGCATTTGCAAAAATGTCCCAGTGCATCCAGATAGCATTCAAGGACATTACAGATAATGACGGATGAACTTGAGAAAGGGCCGGGATTCGTATGAGCATCCAGAAATCCGGACGATGATAATAATGGAAACAGCACCACATTGTACAGGGTCATGCTCCCCTCACTGCTTTGCAAATGAATGTACAAATTATACACATTGAGGAGTCGCTACCTCTACGGCTGAAATGCAGCCACCTCTGGGAAGGACAGTAGCGGCTGCTGGAAATGGCAAATTGACACCACACAAGAGTTTGGGGAAGTGTGTTTGGAGTTTTGGCCAAAGTTCCTCAGATCTGCTTGGCCTAGAAATCTAGTAGCCAAGTGATGGGTAGACTCATTCTAGTAGAGGTGGCCTCACGCAGACATTGGAAAGGCTAATCTGACAGCCCTAGAGTTGCTTCTGGATGTGACACAGACACCTCCCTGCCCTTACAAACGTAGTGCTTCGTAGAGCACGTTGGGCTACTCTGGGCTCACAGACTGGCCCAGGTCAGGAAAGCTGGCTGCAAACTTCCAATGCACATTCAAGATCTAAGGTGCGGCTGTGCCAGGGGCTGCAGAAAAACCAACCCCTTTGCAAGCTGCAGAGAAGTTCCCCCATGAAGCCGCCGGAGTCCGCGGAAAGGTCTTTCCGTGTCCTGCGGTACTTCTCACTTAGCCCAGGCTGGAATCTAGATGCCTGGTGAAATCCCAGTTTGTGCGACTCACTTCAGATCAAATGACCTCAAAAGAGGCAGGCAGGGGAAACCCAAAAAAGGAAACAGGTTGGTGGGGAGAGGAAAACCAAGGACTGCGTGGCATCAGCCCGGCATTGACTTTGACACCTTCAGTAGCAAACTCGCAGCAGAGCGTAGATTGAGGAGGAGAGTCCTTAATCTGTCTTGTCAGAAAAGACCGGTGAAATTAATTGGAATTTGCAGACAAAAGCCAGCCCCGGCATGTAACAATAGCAGCAGTGGTAAGTGTTCTAAGCATTCTGTAACTGGGATACAGCCTGCCACAGCTGTGTCTGCAGAATGGATTAGGTGTCACTTTGGCTGATATATAGCTTTCAGCTGTTTAAAGGAGCAAACGTGCCACCTGACACAATCCAGGGACTTTCAGTCTGATATCAAGTTTGATGTGGGCTGGGTTTTATTTTTTCTTTTCCTTTTTACTTGTGCTGTGGAATGGGAGGCCTGGAGGTATTAAAGGCACAGGGCCCTCTGGCTCCATACCTGAGAGGAGTAAGAAAGAGAGTGGAAAGAGGCACTAACTTTTACCCTCTGATTTATTCAGTCCTTTGACACTGGGCACTCAAAGGAATTTAGCACTATTAGGCCCCCAGTTCCCACTGGAATTCAGTGAGCACCTAACTCCCCGAGCCACTTCTGAAGACCCTAAACTCATGTTTCAGGTCCTGTCCCATGGAATGAAACTCACCCAGAACCGGACATGGCCCAGGCACTATTTATGCCATCACTGCTGGGTCCACAGAATGCTGAAATCCTTGCTCTGGCTCCTCTGTGCTAGGTCAAATGAAAAAGATGCCATTCAATTCCAGCACATAATGGCAGAGAGCTGAAAAGTGACAATTCTTCTAAGGGCTTACATACAGATGCTAGAAGTCTAAATGCTAAGAGGGGTGAACCTGAGTGCCTCGGATAAAATGAAGATATTGATATAATCGGCATCACAGAAATTTGGTGGAAGGAGGATATTCAATAGGACATATAATACCAGGGTACAAAATATGTCGGAAGGACAGAATAGGTCGTACTGGTGCGGGAGTGGAACTAAATGTGAAAGACAGCATAGAGGCAAATGAAATAAACATCTTAAATGAACCCAACTGTGCCATAGAATCTCTATGGATAGTCATTCCAGGCTTGAATAAGAAGAATATAGCATTAGGGATATACTACCAACCACCTGACCAGGTGATAGTGGTGTGAAATGGTGACAGTGACTGTGAAATGCTCAGGGAGATTAGAGAGGCTATAAAAATAAAAAACTCAGTAATAATGGGAGATTTCAACTCTCCCCGTATTGACTGGGTACATGTCACCTCAGACGGGATGCAGAGATAAAGTTTCTTGACACCTTAAAGGACTGCTTCTTGAAGCAGCTAGTCCTGGAACCCACAAGAGGAGAGACAATTCTTGATTTAGTCCTAACTGCAGCGCAGGATCTGGTCCAAGAGGTGAAGATAGCTGACCCACTTGGTAATAGTGACCATAACATAATAAAATTTTACATCCCTGTGGAGGGGGGAATGACACCAAAGCAGCCCACCATGGTAGCATTTAATTTCAGAAAGGGGAACTACACAAAAATGAGGAAGTTAATTAAACAGAAATTAAAAGGTACAGAGCCAAAAGTGAAACCCCGGCAAGCTGCATGGAAACTTTTTAACGACTCAATTTAAATGTGTGCCCCAAATCAAAATTATAGTGAGGACAAAGACGTGCCACCATGGCTAAACAAAGTAAAAGAAGCACTTAGAGGTAAAAAAGTGGAAGTTGAATCCTAGTGAGGAAAATAGGAGGGAGCATAAACCCTGACAAGTGAAGTGTAAAAATATAATGAGGGAGGCCAAAAAAGAATTGGAAGAACAGCTAGCAAAAGACTCAAAAAGTAACAGCAAAAAAATGTTAAGCACATCAGATCAAGATGCTAAAGGAGCACTGAAGGAAGATACAGTGATAGCAGAGAAACTGAATGAATTCTTTGCATCGGTCTTCACGGCTGAGGATGTGAGGGAGATTCCCAAACCTGAACCATTCTTTTTAATGTGACAAATCTGAGAAACTGTCCCAGATTGAGGTGCCGTTAGAGGAGGTTTTGGAACAAACTGATAAATTAAACAAATTAAATCTCTCTTACAATTTCTAGGATTGGGGTGGGAAGACAATCATAGAAGTGTAGGTCTGGAAGGGACCTCAATAGGTTATCTAGTCCAGTCCCCAACACACAAGACAGGAGAAAGTAGTAACTAGACAAGTGTTTGTCTAACCTGTTCTTAGAAACCTCTAATGGTGGAGATTCCACAATCTCCCCAGGCAATTTGTTCCAGTGATTAACCACCCTGACAGTTAGGAAGTTTTTCCTAATTCTAACCTCAGTCGCCTTTGCTGCAATTTAAGCCCATTGCTTCCTGTCCTATCCTTAAAGGTCAAAGAAAACAATTTTCCACCCTCCACCTTTTATGTACTTGGAAACTGCTATCATGTCTCACTCAGTCCTCTCTTCTCCAGACTAAACAAACCCAGTTCATTCAGTCTTTCCTCGTAGGGCATGTTTTCTAGACCTTTAATCATTTTTGTGGCTCTTCTCTGGACTTTCTCGTGACTTTCTTCTCATGTCTGCTCACAACACTCCTGCTGATACATCCTAGAATGGTGTTTGCCTTTTTTTGCAGCAGTGTGACGCTGTTGACTCATATTTAGCTTATGACCCCTAGATCCCTTTCCGCAGGGCTCCTTCCTAGGCAGTCATTTCCCATTTTGTACGTGTGCAACTGATTGTTCCTCCCCAAGTGGAGAACCCAGAGCCGATCCCTGCAGGACGCCACTCGTTATGCCCTTCCAGCTTGACTGCGAACCACTGATAACTACACCCCAGGGATGGTTTTCCAACTGGTCATGCACCCATTTTATACTAGCTCCATCTAAGACAACACTCACACCAGTCCGAGAGCTGACAGCTGCAGCACCAAGCGCTGTAACCAGGGAATCCTGCTAGTCCAAAGGGCCCCAGAGCCGATTCCCTGCGCATGGAGGGAAGGTTTGTGGCTCCTATCTTTGTAAGCCCTTTTGTCCATCTCTAGGGGACGGCTCCTGCCGCTGCTGCGCTGCCCTTGTCTGTCACGTTCCAGGGACAGGAATGAAGCATGGGGCTGTGCCTGGCGCCTGGGCCGACTCTCGACGTGGGACGCCCTGCAGGGTCTCAGGTGTGATCTACCTGGATGTACCTACCGTTGTCAGCAGCACAGCTTTCTAGCCAGCTATCCCAGTCCAGGTGTGTTCTGTGACATTCACTGGCACAGCTGGCGCTGTCCTCGGGAGCACGGCCAGTCGTTCGGCAGCACCGCTGGGGCATTCGCTCTGGACAGGCATTCGGAATCTCGGCGGGTCCCTGGGATGTCCCAGCAGCACAGATCTTAAAGTGCCCCAGACCGGCCCCTCCACGCCACAGGGCTAGCATATATCTCAGAGAGAGGGTCCATTCAGCAGCATAGCGGATGTGCCTGTCCACCCTGACGTGCCCCGAACAGGTGACAGAGCAGCGGGTGCCTTGTAGCTGACGGCACCTGCCGTGCTGACAGGGGCCAAAGGGCGAACAGACTTGTGTTATTCTGCAAAGCAGTCGTGCGTTTTGCATTCTCATTACCCACTCCATCCTGCGCAGCACACCCTGTGCCACTGATCGCTCCCTGCTTCACCAGCACACGCTCACGCGTTCCCGCAGAACGATACGGGCACCTGTGGTTACTGAGATGGGGGGCAATAAGCGCTCTGATTTATTCTCCCCACTTGCCCACTGATTAAAAGGGCCACCCGTTACACCCAGAGAGGCTTGTACTTTTAAGAAATATGCTTTTCTTTTTTTTTTAAGCTATTGCTTAGCCCTTTTTGCAGTTGCTATGGGCAACCATCTGCCCAGGCCGTGAAGAAGAGCCATCTACAAGAAACACTTAACAGGTCCGACACCATCGGTTCAGTCAATCTGCAGAGCTCACTCTCCCCTGACAGGAAATCAGTAACGCCACGCGCGATAAGGGGTATTTATGTGGCAACGGCTTGTGTGCCAGCGACAGCTCCTCACCCTGGGACACTGCTTTCTATTATCGACTGTCATCGGAGCCCAGCCTCATCGCTTCGTCCTCGTGGGCTGGCAGACTCTAATTCTACACCAGCACATTCATTAGGGTCAATTAGGGACTATTTCATTACCAGCTGAATTACTTCAGGGCAACGTCTTGAACAGAAAATTCATAATCTGCCATTTATTGGCCCTGGTGCCGCCGCTGGAGTTCACACGACAGCTCTGTTCGCAAGGAATCTCTGTGAAAAGTGACAGTAACACTTGCTGCTGTGTGCAGCACTTCAGATCTTCAGAGCACTTTGAAAACATTGCCCCATCTTCCAGGGCAGTGCACTGGTGTTATTCCTGTGCTGTAGATGGGGAAACAGAGACACAGAGGTTCGGTGAGTTGCCCAAGGTCACAAGAAGAGTCAGTGTCAGAGCTGGGATTAGAACACAGGGCTTTCTGGCACCCCGGCCTGAGCTCAGAGCCCAGACCTGTGTGCGCTAGAGTAAAGTAAACTCCGCACCCTGTTACCACAGCTCATCCCGTTACAGAAAAGAGGCAATGGAGGGGATTGATGATGGGCACTGGAGTCTTTCGCCTCCGGGTCAGCGGTGCAGCTCAGAGGCCAGGTTGGGAGTGGGAGCTTCTGGAATCCCAGGAATAACTGCATCGACCCAGCAACCATCCCCCTGGCCAGGTAGGAGCCTCCATCTTGGGCCCCTGTGGAGGAAAGAGTCTGCTGGTTTCAACCCTCTTCGCTCCCTCCTCTCTCTCCAGCGGCTGGTTTTAAAGCCAGCTCCTCTCCTTTGTCGAGCTGCCATTGCGCTGTTTAGATAGCGAGCATCTGCAAGCCGTGCCCCATGTCTGCGAGAAAGCCCTTTGAACGGCCGTCCACCCTCTGCCCTGACTGGCCCCATCCCCCCGCGTCTCACGTGAGCATTTCCCCCCAAGCAAGCAAGCCAGCGATCTCACGCTTCATTCCAAGTTGTTCTATAGCGGGCCTGGAAATGTGACGGCGTGAGTCAGTCCCCACTGTGAAAATTGCAGCCATGCGGCCCGCCCGGCACTGCCCTCAGCACTGCCCTCGCTGACAGGCATGGCTTTGTCCCATGGTGGAGCAGCTGCGGTCGACAGTTCCTGAGCTGGGGCCTCGCTGGCTTTGCATTTAATTAGCAAAACAGGAGTAATGTGCATGGCAAAATCATTTGCTGTGAGATGGAAGCAGTGTGGGGACAGGTTTACGAGGCTGCACTGCCGAGCTGGGAAGGGCGAGTGTGTAAATCAATGAGTGCTGTGGGAGAAGAACAGAATTGCCATTACTTTAGTAATTTACAGCTGGATTGGGGCAAACCCATGGGGAAGGTGGTGTAGCAGGGACCCATCCCTGGCTTGCCCCAGCTGAAGGGATAAGGTGGGACCTTGTAAGGTTCTTCCCTTGCTCGTTACTGACACTTGGGTAGGAGACTCCTTTATACTCTTTGCCATAACACCAGGGCCAGAGAGCACAGTGGGAAACACAAAGACAGCGCACTTACTGAAGCAGGAGGCAATTAACTGCGGGACTCACTGCTGCAAGATATTTGACAGAACAAGATTTGGCAAAAGGACGTTTAGAACTGGGAATGAGAATGATTAGAGATGGGCCCCCAAGTCCCTCTGAGTTTCCATGGGTGTTGCTTGCCTCACTTTCCTCCGTGCCATGAGAACACACCCCTGTATGGGTGCTTACTTCGAGGGTACCATCATCCTCTTGTTTCAGGGCATAGGTTAAGATCAGGAAAGCAATTCCTCGCTGACCCAGCTGAGTGTATGCCACCATTCCTGGAAACACCCAAGACAAAGCCTCTAGCCCAGGGAGGACATCAGACGAGATGGAGCATTGGTGAGACATCTCCTCTGGATAGAGGCGATAGGTGTGATTCTACTCTTGGTTTCATCCTTGTGCTTTAATTACATCCATCCCCAGTGACATCAAGACCTGGGTTCGCTGCAGGAAGCCCTGGGTAAAGTTCTCCAGCCAGGGTCTAGGTCAGATTGGATGTTCATAATGGTCCTTTCTGGCCTTAATATCTATGTGGGTTGAATTTGATTTTTTGGGCCATGGCTCATGCTCCTTTCACCCTGCTAATGCTGGTGGATTGTAAGTGCCAAATGTTTGACTTACACTGGCCTGGGGCTGGGATTTGTCCAGAGCAGAGTGAAAGCCCAAGGACAGTCTGCAAAAAGAGAAACAGGGCAAGCCTCAAAAGTCTCCTTCCAAACTCTCCATCCCCCATGCTAGTTACTAGCCTCGGGCGGGAAACCGTCCCCTAGGAAAAACGCATCTCCTCCTGCCTGGGACGTTTTCCAGAAGCAAACAGCAGTTTCCCAAGAGGTCATTTCTCTTGTGAAAAGGGGGAGAATTTCCTCCTGAGGCAAATTCACTCTTTCACCCGGAGTGAGGATTATTACTGTTGTTTACTACTTGCGCCGCAGTAGCACTTAGGAGCCCCAGCCATGGACAGAACGTCAAGGTGCCTGGCCCTGTACAAACTCAGAACAAATAGTTTTGTTCCGCTAGTTTTGGTTTCGCCCCACGTGCTGTCAGAAACACCCCATTCTGCCCAAGCTCAAACTCCCAAATACTCATGAAAATCTGCATGTCAGCACCAAACCTCTCTTGCGCCGCACTGGCGATAATTCACAGCAGCCTGTAATAATATTCCCTTCCGCTCTGATCGAAGGGCCTCAAGGGTCTGTCCATTGACTTCTCTGAGCTTTGGATGGACTCCTGTGTGTGTTGCTGTGTGTCTACTCTGTAGCTGGATGTGAGCCCTCCGGACCAGGCAGACAGACTCACACCGTGAGCTCGGGCAGCTAGTCCAAGTCTCTGCTGCAGCCACATCATCCACGCTGCTATTTTCAGCATGCTAGGTCAAGGTGAGCTAGCGCAAGTTGGTCTGACCCTAGCATGGTAGCCCATGTGTCTTTCTACCTCCATGGGGAAGTCTAGGTCAGGTTTTCATTCACTCCTGCGCCAGAATCCTAGTGCAGGGAGAGGCCAGGGTCTTACCACTTAACATGGCGCTATGGATGGCTGAAGTCTCTCTCCCCACACTTCCATGCTGTCTCCATTCATCAGATGCTCTGGCACTACGGTGCATGCAGTTTGCAGATCATGATCTCCTGGCTCCCAAAGTCAGGGCAATAAGTGTAACTGCTTTTCACAAACGCCGGGAGGAACTGGAGGGTCTGAGTTGTTCTTGACCCATGCTGACATTTTCTGGTTTATTAAGCAGAGAATATTTCGTTTGTCACTCCCCTCCCCTTAGCGCATGTCAGCATCAGGCAGTGGACAAATCAAATTACAGGTAGACTAATAAAAACGAGGGGAATAATGTACTTTGGGAGGACAGCGGAGTGCTCCGAAGGATTTCTAGTTCTACGTAGCACTTGATTTAAATCACTGATGCGTGAAACCACCAAATCCCCATCATTTCATTGTCCTTTGTGATTATTTTCAACTCAATTGACTGAACATTTCCATACATTTACTGCTGTGGACATTTCGCCGATAAAAGATGGCAGATGCCTCGTGCAATCCACTCAAGTCGCTTATTAGCAGCTGCAGATATCGCCTACCACATGCAACACCCACTGGAGCCAGGAAGTGAGGAAGAACGTGCAGTGAACCCAATTAAAGCTGTGCAGGGATGCCAGTCCTGCCAAGGTCCCTTGCAGTGGGGATGCTGGGGCCGGGAGGCCAGACTGATGCCAGGCGCTAAGAGCCTGCGCCAGAGCCCTCTGGAGTCTGTGTGGGACTTTCCACTGACTTCAGTGGGTTTAGACCAGGCCAGAGATGCCCTCAACGCCCACAAGGCTATGAGAGGAAGGCGCTCAGCCTAGTCCCTGTCCGAGCAGGCCAGCATTGCTGGTCACGTCTCCAAATTATTGGAGCCTCGCTAGGGAGGCGAACACCCAACATTGCAAACATAGGCCTCGGTGCCTTACTCCGGGCCACGCAGGGAGGCTGGGGAGGAGCCAAGGGCAGAACCTCGGAGTCCTGACCCGCCAGCTCCTGCTCCAACTGCTGGAAACAACACTTCCACTTTGCAAACGAACAACCCAGCCCAGTGCTGGTCACGCACCTACCTCCCAGTTAGCACACACTGGAAATACCGACCTTCTGGCCAGATCTCTTGCACCTCGATAGCCCCCTGCTGCCTCAGCCCCCCTCTGTGCTTTGCCAATGTAAACCATAATTCAGATTTATTCATTTTCTTACCAGGCATCTGGGCTTTCCCCCCCCCCCGTTACTCCTCCAACATCTTTCCTTACCCTTGGATGAGCAAATCCCCAGGTGCAGAGGGGCTTCATTTATATCAAGGGGGAGGCCCTGAGCTGGCCCTGGACCCTAACGTAGGAGCACAAGTCACCAGCTGATGTGTGGCGGTGCCACAGGCGGTGCTACCTGCTGTCAGTCACGATGGGCTGGGTTTGAACCAAACCTCTCGAGACAGATGGAAGTTCACTGCTTACTAACTGATTCCCAGGTCCTCTCAGTTGCTCCCAATCCTGTGTCCGTGCTTGTAAAACACATGAAGGAGCTGTCAAACTACAGCAAGTCTCCTTCTGAGCAAAGGGGAAACCCAGTGTTTGGTTGTTAGAGCGAAGTATTTTGACACGGAACAAAAAGTGAACTTCCCAGGGTGAATACCATTAGACCCAGTGTATGCAAACGGGCGCTTGGCTCAGGCATGTTTTAGTCATCCCCTTCTAAAAGGTTTCCAGTGTTTTGTCAGGAGCGACTGTCTTGGTACAAGTTACCAGGACTGTTGATTACAGCTGCTTTGGGTATGATCGCCACTGTGACATATTCATGAAGACGTTTAGCCAGGGGGAGGATCCACTCCATTGAGCCTTAGGGGCTCTGCGTTAATACTGTACAGCACAAGTCTCATTAGCACTAGTGTGTATTTTAATTCAGACAGTTCGATGGGCTTGTGAGCGTGGACTGGCCCAGGAGACCTGGGTTCAAGCCACCAACTGCCCATGAGACATTGGGAGGGCCTTGGTCTCCCCTCTGTAACAGCCGGACAATAGCCGTGCGCCACCTCACAGAAGTGTTGGGAAGGTAAATACTTCAAAGATTGCGAGGGTGCCTAAGTCCTAGCGTAGACAAGGTGCCTGAGCGCCTGCCATGCACATAACCCTGTGAAGAGACATCACTGAGGCTGCCTGCCTGCTTTACAGGTTTGAGGGCTTGGCTAAATGAGTTTGGAGTGAGTCTGAGCCATTGGAGGTTTAATTACTTTCCGGGGTCCACTCCTGAAAGCACCAAAGGCTGATTTGGGGGCCTATTCAGAAGGCGCGTCCAGCCGCCAGCTTACAAAGGGAAATATTCTCTGCAGGATGGCAATATTGATAGGCTGGTGCAGAACACGAGTGATTGTGTGTATATATAGCCACCGCTATTGTGAGACGTCGAACAGATTTCTGCAAAATGGTCGTGTTCCTTCAAAAGAGAACCCCCGTCAGGCACCGGCTGGGGCTAACAACCTCCTTCAGCAGCTATTGACTAAGAGGAAATAATCTTTGGATATATTTTTTCGGCCCAATAAAAGCAGAATTTCTCTAGTATGGTTGGGGGTGTTTATTAGAGCAGAAAAATAATAGCACTGCGCTTGCAGCCCGATTGCCTGGAAATGTCAGAAATCAGACAAGCCTCGATTGGCACTTTGGCATGAAATGTGCCTTTTTGTGCCTTACTCAAAAGGCAAAAAGTTGGGGGTGGGGATGGGGGAATTAGTACAAAAATCCTCCTCCAGCAGCTTCAAAGAGGCCACACGGGAATTCACTGACCTCCTGGGTGGAGGGAAAGTCTGGCAGGTGGACTTTGGAGCCACCTGGCCCTGCTTTAGAGTAGCAGACAGAATGCAAGAGGCGAGGCTGGCGGCTTGCAGACAGGGGAGGAGAGTCTAGCTCGGCTATGGTGCTGCCTGCTGGACCTGGCTTTCCTTTACATCCCTGTCAGCATCCGAAAGGGCAACATCAGGGCTCTTCCTCGGTCAGTGAGCTCCCGCACTGGCTAGACACTCCCACCCCTTTTCCCCAGCTACAGGATCTTCCAACTGACTTGATTTTGAGGAGGGAGGGGAGAAGGAGAAAGGATGGGAAAGCCCCCTGATTTCCCTGCCCTGGTGGGCACACAATGTGCTCTTTGGAGGTGCTCGCTCTGTTCCAGGCTCTGCCCTGCTCTGCTCTAGAGGCCTCCACCAGTAACTGGGAGTTTTGCTTTAATCCTCTTGAGGCCGGCCCTGCCCTTGTCATCCCAAATCCCGGCTCCAAGGAGTTAACAGTGCAGCACAGCTGGCTGGGCAGCTGGTCCCTGGCCCCCGTTGTACACTTGATGCAATTTCTCATTTGAGATAACATCAAAGAACCAACTAGCGCCGAAGCCTGCCAGCTTTCATTACCTGGCTGGTAGTGGGTATGAAAAATTGCCAGTGGCATTTCTCTTTATACTGATAACAGGAACACACCAGATATATTGTTACCTTTCCCTCAGTCTAAACAAAGTGTAAGCCTTGGCTTGCACTCGCTAAAGATGTGCTGTACTGATTGACTGCTGCTGAAATATCTCATGCTAAGTACCCTTGACTAGCGGTCCCAGGAGTTGTTTGTCTGCATTTGAGGCAGCAGGGATATGTCCAGGAATATTTGTTGGAACTAAAAAGGGAATTTACATTTGACCAAATGAGAAGAAATATTTTTTTCTGCACACTTAGACAGTGGAACTCACTGCCACAAGATGAGGCGATGAGCTTAGCACACTTTAAGGCTAATGAAACCATCTAGAGTTACAACAAGGGGGAAAAAGCCCAAGAAGTTCCAGACTTGGAGGGAACCCAAACGCTCCTTCTAAACTCCAGATTCAACTGTGCCCTGCCTTAATATCACATGGTATTAGTTCTTTTTGATTGGATAACCCAGGTTGGCTGAGGGGTCATGTTATGCACATGTGATGAATGCACAGAGGATTTCCATCTCTAGGACCATCATTCACGTATGTTTAATCAGTACTTAAATATTAAACTAATAACAAGACACCTGGGCTGTGAGCTGAAAGAGTCCGGTACAGAGAGAAGCAGCCATTCTTCCTGCAAATCCAGTGATGCTCTGCTGATGTCTATTCGACACAATGCACCTCCGAGGAAACAGCGTGTGGGGCAGGGGCAGCCGCTGCACGTGGATCGGGCTGGGGAGGAAAGACTAGGTCTCTGTGGCTGGCAGGAGTCTTAGCAATGTCTTTGGAGGAGGAGGACGCAGAGGGGGACTTCTGCTGGATCACTGCATCAGGCACATTCATGCTTGTCACTGAAAACCCATTCACTCCCAGCCAAGAGCTCCGTCACCCCTCTCCCCACACATCCGATTCCCAGCAGAATCTTGCAGCGGGGCTATACAGAGGGCACCGGTCCCCTAACAAGCCTTGTTCCCGATGCAGTTCCATTGTGTCCCTTTCATTCGCAGATCAGAGAAGATCAGGTTCAACCCAGGCAATGATCAGCCCTCTGGCCCCCGGGGGGATTCCCGGAATCCCAGCAAGGAGGAAAATTAATATTTCTCCCTGGTTAATTTAGAGTAACATGTTGGGAGCCTTGTTCAAGGTCAGCCTCTTAGACCCTGTGTAATCAATTTGTGCCTAATTTACATATGCATCATTGGCGAGGCATTTGGCAAAGGGAGCCTTGCTGCAGCTCGGAGGTGATTAACTCCTATAACAAGGGGGGCTGGGAAGAGCTCCGGTGCCGTTAGCACACGGTTCTGCCCAAGACCAAGCCAGGAGCCTTTCTTATTATTTGTATTGCAACTGCAGCAGCACCCAGAAACACTGCATGAGACACACACCCTGCCCCAAAGAACTCACCGGCTAACCAGGTCAGACAGACAGGGGAAAGTGTGGCCCAGAACGGGGACGTGACTAGCCCGAGGTCACCCAGCTGGTCAGGACGGGACTGGGAACAGAAGCCAGGTCTCCAGGCTACCACTACGGTGCCCTACCCACTGGGCTGTGCTGCCAGGACTAGTATGTCCTGCTGAGAGCTGCTCCCTGCTTCATTTGTTGGCTCGCATATTGTGCCTATTAAGGGTAGACGGGGCCTTTTTCAGAGCCTCCCTCCAGGAGACCAGCACCTTCGCTACGGCATTCAAATCCAAACCAAGAAAACAGGAGAATCAGTGCAGCAGGCTCCATGCACGGACAACGCCGCTGTTAACATGCACATCAGTCATAATATCATTCTCCTGCTCTGCTGGCACCTGCGACCTTCCTTCTGCTGAGGGCGCGAGGTCTGGCAGCGGATACGCCGGAACCACCCTGTGACCAGGAGCCACGTGGCTGACAGTGACGTATGGCTGCCAAATCACCTTGCGCTTGAGGAAAAGGCAAATGTTTGTGTAAAGCGCTCAGGTGGGATAAATCACTGTCTCATGGCAGGCTCTGTGGCAGAGGCAGAGAGGGGAAGGGGGCAGGACACGCTGGCAAGGAAGGCCCTTGAGCAGGAGAGGCTCACATGAGCATCAGGGACACTGTACACAGCAAACGGACCTCCTATGACCCCACCAAGGGGAGTCCTGCTCTCAGCGTTGCCCTAAGACACTTCTTTGGCAGTGGAGTTTCTAGAACTAGTGTCTTCTCCAGATCCCCTGCTTGTGTCACCGAATTACTCTTTCCTAAGAACACCTTTTTTACCCACCTCCGGAATCTTTACTGCAAAGACAAAACTGGCCCGTAAAGAGAAAAGGGAAAACTAAAGGGAGGACATCATACTATACAGTCACTGCCCTTCTGAAACAGGAGGTGTTAATTAAGGAAAACAGTTACAACCACAGACCCCAACAAAGATGTTTCCACACAGCTTGAGTCCTAGCTTTGTTTCCCTTGTTCACCAAGCAATCCATCAGGCCGGGCTGGAGCTCGGTCCAGCAAACAGGGACATCTCGTGGCTGAATGGTAAATTGCAAGTGAACATATCACGTTCTTGAAGCTGATGCAAAAGTGACCTTTCACGCTGGGGCCACAGTTTAAGACTTGCTTCAGAACTTGTCTATTCAGCGCTCTTGGTTTGCTCCGTAGTTCACTGAAATTAATCCACCTTTCAGAGAGATGCATCAGGGTGTTTGACATCTTCTGAGCCTGGGGGCACAGAGATAGGGTCAGGAAGTCAGGCTTCCTGCTACCCACCATAAGTGTCTGCTTGTGTCCCCCAGCTAAAGACGTCCACTTGCCAGTGTTAAGCCCCAGAGCTCTGCTGGTGGCGACACATGTTGCAGTCACATGCAGTATCTTGGGGGGATCGTACTGTATGTATGTTATGACTGATTTATGTGTCTCTGTGGCCTAGTGAGTGTATGCAGTTCTGGGGAAGTGGCCACATCAGCTCCTTCAGGAAACAGCATGTGGGGAGGAGAGGGAATGATCGTGGTGAATCACTCATGTTGTAAACACTTCCAGAGAGGTAACCCCCCTGGGGAGGCTTGCTTTGCCGGGTTCAAACTGGGTTTTCCAGAGCCCAACGGACAAAGAAATGGCTTTTGACATAAAAAGGTTTAAACTGACTCAGGGCCGCCTTCCTGCCCCAGCAAACAGTGTGGAAGGGCTGGACAGACTTGGCCTACCAGGCCCCCCCCAGACTGATGGGCGACACTTGGTGAGCTTTTAGCATGCCTGTAGGAACATGTATTGTTTTGATATGTTTTCTCCATCTGGCTTTCACCTTAAGAATGAAGGCGCCTGCTTCAAAAGGGCTGGGTGGTGACTTGTGACTGCTGGCGAGACACTTATAGCCCTCGGGGAGACAGCTAAGCTCGGGCGTTGGCTGTTATGCAGTCTGGCTTGCAAGGGATATCTCCGTGTAAGCCAGGAAGCTGTGCAGCCCAAAAGCCCCCAGTGAGAAGGAAGAGGGACGAGGGACAGGTGATGGTTGGAGATCTGGGACCTGACCGGCATGCCTGGATTGGACCACGGGTGGGGAACGAGCGCAGTTACCCTGAAACTCCAACAGACATTAACAGTCTCAGGCTGGAGACACTCAGGCACGTTTTCTCCCCGCCGCGCCTGCAACTCCTCCTGGCGACACTTTGCATTCAGGTTCCTCTCTTGGAAGCCCTGCTCCCTCTGACTCCTCAGCAGGGTTCTGAGGGGAAAGCGCCGACTCTGAGCTGGATTCCATCAAAACCATCTCCTTTTAATTCTTCCTCCTTGTGATGTCGCAGCCCCCGGGCTCCCCTGCCATCGCCGCAGATTAATGCTGCGCCACACGGCGCTGCCCCACCTTAGCAGGAGCCCTGGTGCCTCAGAGCAACTCTCAGCTGCTCGTTAATTCCACTTGAAGCCTCCTGCTCAGGCGGGGAAAATGGCCCATTTCAGGCCGTTCCCTCCCAGTTCAGAGGCGTCCTTAGCGTTCCCCTGCTCCCACCTGAGCCAGTCCAGAGGCCAGAGCTCTCGGTCCTAGCGACTCGGGCCGTGCCAAGGTGCACAGCACCTGGTCATTCAGGGCCCTGTCGGTCACAGCCAACGCCCGGCAATGCCTGCGGATGCCTGCACCCGAAATGTGCGCTCACACACAGGGCCAGGCGAACCGGCTACCCCTTGCGCCCTGGCCCAAACACAAAGCAGACCTGGAGCCGTTGGGGAGCGGTTCGCTCCTGCTCTGCAGGTTCTGCCTGGGCCGGGGAGGTGAAACAGCCCAAATTTGCACAGGTCATGCTGCATTTTCCAGCCCAGAGAGACGGGACAGGGGCGGGGGCGTGAGGGGAGAGACACTTTTCCAGCTGGCTCATCCCCCGTTTCACACCAGAGAGCTGTGGATAAGCTCACATTACGTTTGCCCCATCTGAGTTTAAGCTTTCAAATCTAAAGACTACAAAAAGGAAAATGACGCACAGGAACAGCCTGGCCTGGGGGGCTGATGTCGCCAAGAGCCAGTTTTAGCGCTGGAATCTCACCCGAGCTGCTGGGGGAGATGCTCCCCATGCGGAGTTCCCGGTGGACGGAACCGAACCGCGAACGCAAGAGCCCCATTGCTCGGCCAAGAGGCGTGTGTCTCTGCAGCGTGCAGGTAACTGCGCCAGCGTCTGCTGCTTGGCAGCCGGCACGGTGGGATGCATCTGCAGGATATAAATCGTGAGCTCTTTGCCCAGGTGCTCGGGCCCTGCCGGTTGTCGCGGGCCCTGCATAGATTCCCTGCAGCCTCCTCAAGGACAGTTTGAGCTTCCAGCTTCTGGCGCGCGCCTCTGCTTTCCAGCCCAGCCCTGTGCTGGGCAGTCAGACGTTGCCATCCTGTCTCGCTGGCGAAAGGCTCAGGGAGAGTTTGCTCCAGATAAGTGGCTTGCTGCCAGCGGTTCTCCAGCATTCATTGCGGCCATATGGAAATCAATTTAATAGAGCAATAAACTCTTCTTAATGAGATTGCTAACCGACTGCAACACAGGCTCTGGGCACAATATTACTGTGCAGCTGAAAACGTTTCTAATTTCTGGGCTTCTGTAATGAGTCAAATGCTGGCTGGCTGGACGCACTGAAGGCTAGACTGCCGGTCTGACGCTGCGCAGACCAGGGACTCGCTCCCATGCCCTGCCTGCCCACGCAACGGCTGCAGCTGCCCTGTCGTCATTCGGTGCCCGACTGCCATCCCAGCCAGGGGGAGGGGTTACAAGGACCAGGACGAGGGCGCGGTGCAGGGAGGCAGTGGAAGGGAGGAATCTTGCTGTCTGTGGGCAAAGAGGAGACGTTCGACTGCAGGGCTGTCGTGCCAGCACCTTAGCCACAACTCAGTTCATCTTTAAAGCACCTGTCACCATAAACAAACGCCCCGGGTTTGTAACAATTTATAGCATTCAAAATCAATCCCTGTCGGGGGCCTCCAGTTCCCCGGGCAATTGCTGGGAAAGAAATCCCTCTCCCTCCAGCAGTGGCTCAAAGCTGCCAGGCTGAAATGCCAGGTCTCTGCTCTCAGGATATCCTACCCCCTGGGGGCCAGCTGGCACTTGGCCGAGGTGATGGCCCGAGCGCACCAGGTACAAGGCTGTCCACGTGACTACGTCCTCTGCGGTGCCCTTCGGCCTGCAACAGGAGCTTCCCCACACACCGTGCCGGCGCTGACCGGAACGCTGCGGTGTGACCTCCTCAGGGGCTGTGCTAGATCCGGAAGCTCCAGCAGTCGAACTCCAGGCAGGAAAATGTTGGGTCGTGAGAGAAGAAAAGAGGACAGACATGGAGAAAACGATCGGGGCAGGACGGGAGGAGCAGCTTTTCCCTGCCACTGCCCACAGCCTTCAGAACTCAGCTGCCTGCAAGGGAAGATGGAGCGGTGGGGAAGAATGGACGCAGCTCAGCATCAGACATGTGCATTTCCAGCTGCAGGGCCCATGGGGGAGTGGCCATTATCACACCACCACCCTGAGAGCGGGACTAGAGACGGGCAGGAAGTGACTTCTTTCCTGCCAAAAACGTTTGTGGAAATGACCAGTTTTCTTCAGAATCTTTCAGGTTTTTACAGACCCTGTCTCCTTGACATTTTTCCATATTAAACCAAAAAAAAAAAAAAAAAGTTTTTTTGTTTATAAAAAACCTGGAAATTTCCTATAAAAATGGAATTTTTTTCACAAAAATGTCCATTTAATCGAAAAGTCACTTCCTGGCCCAAAAAAAGGCAGCCGAAAATTTTTGACCAAACCTAGATGTAAAAGATCAAGTTCAGTTCTCAATAGCTTTTTATCCCGGGCCATCACTGCAGTATCTGAGAGTCTCCCAACCATGCATTTAGCAATGTGACTAACATCTATCTTGTGCTGTTTGTGCTCCCATCCTCTTTGCGGGGGAAGAAGCCTGGTCAGGGGCGTGTCCTGTGTGGATAGGGTTAAATATCCCTGTTGCTCTGTGTATTAGAGAAGACACGTCAAAGAAATGCACCTGCACTTGAAGCAGCCGCCGGGCCTGGTGCCAACTTGCTGGCCATGGAGCCCGCACGGACAGCAGGGCCGTGGGACCAGTTCATCCTCCACGGGCACCGTGCACAGGTGGCAAAGGTGGGGGAACAGCACCATCTAGTGGGCCATGGCCGACGGGTTCGTGGACGGCCTTTTCCGCAGCAGGATGTCACCTCCCTTAGCCCAGCGCCGTCGCAGCCCCCGGCCCGGTAAGGCAGGTGTCAGCGGCAAGTAGAGCAATAGCCACCTGTGCCCCTAAGCTCCGGGCTACACTGCACGTGGCCCCTTGTTGGCCGTGGTTTCTGTGCTGTGCTGTTGGGTGACCAGATAGCAAGCGTGAAAAATCAGGGCGGGGGCGGGAGGGTAATAGGTGGCTATATAAGACAAAGCCCCAGATATCGGGACTGTCCCTATGAAATCGGGACCCCTACGTGCTGTCAGCCAGTTCGAACTGGGGGGCAGCCACAGCCCTCCCTAAGAAGCAGACAATAAATCAGACGCAGCCAAGGCGGTGAACGGCCCCCCCAGCACATCCAGGTTACTTCTTACACCCAGCAGGACGCGGACTGGGCGGGATGTATTATTATTGCCAGCCACGCTCTCTGCTCATGTGTGTCTCCCTACCCAGGACCCAAAAGCCCACAGAGAATCAGAGAAGTTAGAGACAGAAAACTAGTCCCCTCTCTGTGGGTCTGGTGCAGAATTGTTCCCGCCCGCAGTTTGTCCAGCCTCGTTTTAAAAGCCCCAGTCGATTGGCCTCTAGGATGTCAAACCTGCCTTCAACTGGGTTCAGAGTAAAGTTGCAATGGGGCAAACACTAGCTTGTTGGTCTTCAAAGGCAGCTGCTCCCACCCTTCTCTGCTCTCCAGGCACAGAACTGGGGCCTGTCAATGTCCCAGAGGTCCCATGAGCCAGAGCCCAATACCTGAACTGTGGATGTCACCAGCATAGCCTCTGGCCACGCAGGAGGG
Organism: Mesoclemmys tuberculata; assembly: GCA_007922155.1. Lineage (NCBI taxonomy): Eukaryota > Metazoa > Chordata > Testudines > Chelidae > Mesoclemmys > Mesoclemmys tuberculata. Next base: position 15,026,399 of record ML675715.1, on the reverse strand, counting down.
ATGCTGACGAGGCTGTCGTCACCTGATGGGAAGCAAGAAAGAACCCTGAGTGCCTCACTTGCAGCTCGCAGAAGTGACCTCTGTATTCCAGCTTGGCCCCAGATGAAAGTTGTAAGGTTCTGGGAGCAGCAGCACAGCTCTCCATGAATGGTATTTCTAGAGCAGGGGGAGTGTGTGCACGTGTGTGTGTCTGTGCACACTTCACACCATAACCACTCCCCAAGGATCCCTAAAGCTCAAACCAACGTTTCTCCTTAACTAAAGCAAAATCTAAAGCCACTGCCTTGTCTCGGCCTGGAACAGCCTCCCATCACCTAAAGCTCCTGGAACACCGTCCCTCTCCTGCAAACATCTCCTTTACAGACACCTGTGGTTTTCCTTTTCACCTTTTCAGCTGGCTTGTTTATCTCTGCAGAGCACAGTGCGATGCCGTGGGAACGAGAGCTGCCACACAGGACGGAGAGAGAGGCTGTGTTATCACAAGTAGCTGTGGCGGTACAATGAAATTAGCAGCTGTCAGCCTCGGACAAAAGCGGATTAGCAGACCCTCTGCCGCTTGGTGTCTCTTTGACGTGGTCTGTGATTTTCATCTTTAAAGGGCCTGGATGAAATTTTCATATTTTGCAAATAGCGCTGGCTGTTCAGAAACAAACCCATTGCCTGCCTAGAGAAGTTTAAAATGCTCAGTGATTGGAACAGACAAAGATCTTCCCTTCTGCAGGGAACATAATTATCTCTTTGCAAATCAAAGGCCATTTCAAAGCTGTCATGTTTTGTACAGATCACAATAGGAGCTAACATAATTGAGGCCTGGAAAAGCAACATCAAAATAAAGCACGAGCAAGGCTACGTCTTCGCTCCCATGTTAACTAGTCGGTGTCATGATTTATTATTACAGGAGCCTCCACCGAGGCTGGGCCTCGTTGCAGTAGGTGCTGCCCAGACACATAGAGAGACACATTCCCTGGCCCAGATGGCTGACTGCCTAAACAAACAAGACAAGCAGCGGTTGGTGAAAGGAGGAATCATTATCCCTTTTATACAGGGGGAAAGTGGAGCTCAGCGAGATTAGCAGGGCTGCTTTTCGGAGTGGGAGTCAATGGGAATTGCAGGCTCACCACCCCTGAAAATCAGCCCGTGGGGCCAAGTTTTCCAAAGTGCTCAGCCCCCATGCAAATCCCAAACGAAGTAGCTTTGACTTTCTCTCCAGCCCAGCGCATCGGGGACACGCTGGGTGCTGAGCGGGGCGGAGGAGCTGCAAAGCAATGGGCTAGTCAAGCAACGCAGCTCCGTTCTGGTGCGTGGGCCATCACTGGGCCACGCAAACACACCGCCCGCCCCCTGGAGGCAATGACTTTTCAAGAAGACTCTCCTAGAGCTGCTCTGAGTGACCTCAGCCTCTGGGGCAGGACTTTTATCCTCCTTGTTGCAGTTTGTCATCAAGAGAGGGGAGTCACCCTGTCTGGCAACCTTGGGGACCCAAGGGCTGGTCCACGCTGCGTCCTTCAGCACAGAAAGCCAGCCAGCCCGAGGAGGAGGAGCCCTGGGATTCTCTCTCTTCTCTGTCCAGCACCAGGGACTCTAATGTCTGAGCTGCACCCGTTGATCGGGACATGCCTGCCACACTGTGGCTACCAGCAACTGAGCAAGACTCTGCCACCGTGGCTGGGACCCTTAATGAGTAAGATAATGACCCTGGAGTGAACGAGGGAGCCAGATACAGGGGACGGGTGATGATAAAAATGAGGGAGCTGCAAAGTACCCGTGCCCCCAAGTGCTGGCCGGATACTTGTTTGGGGGGAGGTGGCACTCGGGCATCTTCATTCAGGGCCAGATTTTCAAGCATGTCCACGTGGAATCGTATCAGTTGCCATTTTAGCTGAAGGGCTGGCAGCAGGAGTCTCTAACGGAGCTAAAGAGCCAGGCTCTGCAGCTGGGGGATGGATGGATGGTATCTTGCTTCCCTTTCTGTCCTCAGCTCACGTGCTCTGTTGCATCTCCGTGCAGGGTGAGGCGGTCTCTGCTTTTCATTACTGCCGTCATTTCGTAGGGTTTATAAAGACCCCTGTGAGCCATCTGGATGAGAGTTGCTGTACAAATGTCCGATCGTTATCGCTGTCACTGCGGCACGGAACCCCTGAGTAACCGAGGCAATTTGTGGCTAGAAAGCGAGTGGCATAAATACATACCAAGGTATATTTATCTCCCACTTCTCAGCAGATGATGAAGCATTGCCAAAGTGTCTACCGGGGAGGTGCACAGAGGTCACTCTGGCTGTGTCAGCTGAAGCTGGGGGCCTGCAAGTGAGAGCCTCCTTCTCCGTTGGCCTTAATGCAGTGGATTAATGCCTCTCTAAATGCAGTGGATTTTTTCTTTAGCAGTTCCTAGCAGAGGATTTTATTTTTATCTCCTTCCCAAATTGAGCCTCTTTCTCGCCCATCCGTGGCGCTGGAGAGTCCCCTCCAGTGATAGTAGCAAATTGCATTGCTTTGAAATCCCACTTGTTTTGCCTGCCCTTTCTAGAGGCCTGTTCATATCAATTGTCCTTCTGTTGGGTTTGATTTATGGCCTGTGCTTTGCTGCGCTCCTGCATGGCGCTGGAAGTTGCCAATACATTTGCAGAGAGGAACTGGCGACAGCACGGATCCTGTTGTCTGCGATGACAGAGCGCTCCCTCTCTTTTGCTGAAGGGCTGGAACAATATGGTTTGTTTGAATTAATCATGGCTGGTGGCAATTAAATACGCCTCCCAGTACATTAGACAGTGTGTACTAGGAGAGGCACCAGATTTCACAATTAGATCTTCCATGTTAAGTGACTGACAATATTTTAATATTTTATGGAATTAAAAAAAACCTTCTTTTGGAAATCTGATTGTTACTGGCAGCTGGGCTGATACGAGCAGGCAAATGTTCTTTATTCTGCTTAAGAGCAATGATCCATCCAGCAGGACTTAAATCAGAGGGTCTGACGAGCACGCCGCAGGAAGGAAGAGACTGAGGAATCCGCATGGCTAACTTTTTGAGGGATTTTCTCTGAGGCCTTTCCCTGGATGCTGACCCAAGAGGATAGCTGGGTGGCTGCAGGGCTCAGTTCCGGTTTAGGCACCCACGCCAAGGGCACGTTTTCGGAAGCGCCCGGTGCGCAGCCGTGCCCAGTGTGAGACGGATGGGCAGGCTGGGCAAAGAGCTCAGCCCCCAAAGAGCTTTTGGGGAGCTGGACACAGATTGAGCTGGTTTAAGCCTGCAGCAAGGCCGGATTAGTGCAGCCCCAAGAAGGAGGAGGGCAGTGGATAGAGGAGAGTGTGGGGCTGAGGGCGAAAGGAGGCTGTGTCTTGGAAAGGACCGAATAACCAAGACCCCACAAAGGGGGAGTCTTGTTTTAAGAATTCTAGCCTGAGAGTAAGTCACTGGCAGGGGCCAAGAGGGAACCGAGGGCAGGGAGATGGCAGGGCTCCTTCACTCCCAGACGGCCCCCCTCCGCACATGGCCATTGGGGAGCAGGGTTTGGGCTGGGTGCTGCGGTGGAGGAGGGGGCAGCAGGTGGGAGGGGGACAGAGGGTGCAGTGAGACACAGCCAGCCCCCTGGGCAGAGCAAAGGTAGCTGCAATGTGGAGCCGTTGGGGGTCAGAGCAGCCAGGCGTCCCTCGGCGCTTGGCGCTCCTCGGCCAGGCCAGTCTGGGGCTCAGCTGGTTCAGGGGGAGCTGAGGACTTGACAGCTCTGAAGTCAGGCCCAGAGCCAGGTGCCCCCGCTTGCCTTGGGGCCTGCCTCCCAGCTGGCCTCCAAAGCCCCCGAGTCTTGTGTCTCGGTCATTTCCCGGCTGCCAGGAGGGCACCTTGGGGAGGGCCCTGTTCTCCAGGAGCCATTGGTGGGCCCACCACTGGGCAGCCTCACGCTGCTGGGTTGAGCAGAGGGGCCACGGCTCAGGGCCCCCCGCGCACAGTGTGGCGTCTCCGGCTCAGCGAGCTGGCGGCTGGGCGCAGTGGGAGCCCCGGCTCCGGCGCCCGAACGTCGAGACGGTATTAATGGTGCTGTTCTCCGGGGCGCGCGGGATGCAAATTCACCAGATCAAAGTCTGTCAGCTCCATGCTAACGGCAAGGGCGCCGGGGGAGCAGGGCAGAGATGATGGGGGTTTAATTACCTGCTTAGCACTGAGCGGCGTGGCTGGGGCACGTGGCTTGCAGTCTCTGCCCTGGCCAGGACAGAGCCCAACTGGCTCCTGGCCCACATGGCCCCTTCCACACACCACCCCTCGCGCCTGCCCCCTGCAGCAACAAGCTCCCGTCCCCCAGCCACGCCAGCTGCGTACCCAGCGGGCCAGCCCTGCTCTGTTTCCTGCCCTCCGAGGGGAGTTGTGTTTCTTCTGCTGCCAGCGTTCCTGTGCGGCCTTGCCCGCGGGGCTCTGCATGGGGCTGGCTCGCTGACCCCACTGACGCTGGGGCTGTGCCCCACACAGCAGATCCCCTGCTGGAGGTGGTGACAGCTGGCCAGGGTACACAGGGTTGTGAGGCCCCGAGCAGGCTCCGTCACCGCCCTGGAAACGTCCCAGGGGCTGAAACGTGCCCCCCGGGGGGAAGCTTGGCAGAGAGGGTGCGGAAGGCTGCTGTGCGCAGGGCTGGCTTAACAGGGTATCCAGGCCCAGCTTCATGGGAAAGGCCCAGGCAGATGCGGTTCTGGCTGTTTGGGGCGAAGGGAAAAGGTAGGGCCCAGCCTGGCGATCATGAAGCGTCGCTCCTCAGAACCCAGACAGCTCCTGGGTCACCCCTGTCTGGGGATCTGGGCAGGGAAAGGGGCCGCTGCCGGGTGGAGACGTGGGGGGTGCAGATGGAGGGGCAGCCGGGGACGGAGAGCTATGCTCCCTGCTGGTGTGGAAATAGCTTTGCTCTCACAGCCATGCCAGGGTCTCTGGGATCCCTGGGGGCGCTGGGATCAGGAGAGCAGGGCGAGAGGGATGGGGTGATGGAGCGTCCCCGACAGGCAGCTCTCCCTTCTGCAGCAGTGCCGGGGCATGCCTGGCTGCTCCTCGCTCGAAGCTTTCAGGCCCCATGACCGAACCACCCACACATGGTAACTCTGGAAAAGCCCTGAGGAGCATTTGCCACCACTTCCCCTTTTGGGGTTCCCGCTCTCGCTGTGTCACGGGGTGCGGAGCGAGGGCATGGTTGTGTCATTGGCCGGGAGCCTGCCGTTCCCACCAGCTCTCACCTTCGCTTCTCTAATTCCACCGTGCGGGGGTGGGACCGGCGGGCAGGGCCTGCGTGCCCCACTCCCTCTAGGCTGGTGACACCCAGCACCTACCAATGCGCCCCAATCAGCCCCAGCCACCAGGGCTCGGCCGTCCTTCCCCTTGGTGCCACAGCGCCCAGCAAGGACACGAGTCGGTGCTACACACAGGGCTGCTGGTTCCCAAAGGACCCGTGTCGGATTCCCAGGCCACGTCACAGAGCACCCTGCCCCACCCACAGCTCTGGCTCCTAGCCCTACTGAGCTGGGCCACACTGGACATGACGCGCTCTAGTCCCCGTGCCCTCGCCCCGCCTGAACCCCCCACCAAGGAGCTGAACGGTGCCTGACGCAGGGCCCTGCACGGCCCTCCGGGAGGGGGAGCAGGGGTGATTCTCAAGGGCAGACTCTGTCCCTGCCCCGATCCCATCCCCGGGGCAGCTAGGGAGCAGGCCATTCATCCCCCTTGCGGGGGGCATTACCGGGGGCATGTGGGAAAGCCTGTGCCAGCCGAGTCCTGCTCACCAGGGCCTTGGGTTGCCCCATCCCCCTTGTAGCTCCAGCCTCCGGACTCTCTCTCCAGGAAAAGTTGCATGTCAGCCTGGGAGAATCACTGTTACTGTCCCCGCCCCATAGTGTCCCCCTGTTGCATAGTACTCCTCCTCCCCCCTGCCACCCACTAGTGCCTCCAGCACCCTGTCGTGCCCCCTTATGCTTCCTTTTCTTCTTCCGCCTTCCCTTTCCGTCTCCCTCTCTGGAGGGCCAAAGCCAGGTGCAGCGGTGGCGTTTTTCACACCGAGTCAGTGAGCTGCCCAGCACTGCCCCGTCCCCGAGGGGGTGTCTGACTCCATCAGCCACAACTTTATGCGTATCACTCCCGCTTGGGCAGACGGGCTCCTTCCCAGTGGGGCCAGTTTGCCTGCCTGCAGCCTGGCCGCAGACAGGGCTCCACGCTCCGCCCAGATTCAGCCTCTTCGCACACTGCCCCTGAGCCTTCCCATGGGGCCAGGATTAACCCCCTTCCCCGGCTGAGTAGTGAGGCAGGCACTTCCCCAGCGTGATGGGGTGCAGGCACATCTATTTGACTGGGCATGCCTCAGTCACTACTTATTCTGCACATGACGGTACCACCTAGACACCCTGACCAAGATGGGGGGACGCTGCACTGACCCCAGCAGAGATCAATGCCCCGTCGTGCCAGGCACTGATGCAGCAAGAGACAGGCCTGCCCCAAAGAGCAAACCATCTGAACAGACCAGGCAAAGGCAGGACTATTGTCCCTGTTTTACAGACAGGGATCTGAGGTGCAGATATAAGGAGACATGTCCAGAACCCACAGGAAGTCATTGGCAGAGCTGGGCAAGGCCATGTATACTGTCACTCATCTTAATGGATGGCCCAATTCTGGATCCCATTAGACCCTCTGCCCAAAGCTGGAGAACAGCCGAGCCCATGCTGGGAGGCCACATGAATAGCAGGGCCAGGAGAGGGAGTGAGGGACCAATCGGCAGCTCAAGGAAAGAGCCGCGTATTGGCACATTGCCCCACAGGAGTGGGGGGAGGAACGGGGCTGGAGGGGCTCCAGCACAATGTTAGATCCAGACCCCACCAACCCCAAGGCTCGGGTGCAGTTCACTTGCCCCATTTCCATCCTTTGCTGGGCATCTGAACCCTTGTCGTGTCCCCGAAGCCAGCCCCTGAACACGTCAGGTGGGAGGCTGGGCCTCGCGGCACCTACCAGAGCAGCCAGGCAGTGGGGCTTGGGTTCTTGGGGTACCCAGAATGCTCCGCGCCTCGCTGGGTCAAGCGGCGGCTGGGCCTGCAAGTCCCCTGGTACTGAGGGTTTTGGCGATGCCACAGCAGGGGAGGTCGCCCAGGATGTCCCAACCCCAGGCACGGCCGGGCTCTGTTCCCCCCTTTTGACCCTGGGGCAGGAGGGGAGGGGCAGCAACACTGGTTCACAATCCAGGGTTTTTGTTTGTTGCTTTAAAGCTCCCCCCAGGTTCCCACGGGGACATGCATGGGATGTCGCCATAGCTACAAGCAGAGGCGCTCCCAGTCTGTGCAGTAAACAGCCTGCAAGAAGTCAGGTTTCCGTGGTAAGATGCTGGGGTTGCTACACCCAGGGAAAATGTTGCAACTGCAGCCTCTCCTTCCCATCCCCCATCTGCCCCTGCCTCTGCACCCATCAGTTATCTGCGGGAAATTGCCACCAGACAGGCATGGAGTGAGCTGTGCCTCAATCAGGGAAGGCAGAAGGGCACCCACAACACAAGGGGAAGAAAGGATTTCTTGATTGTTATCACAGTGGCCGAGGCTGAAGTGTCCTGGCTCTCACCCAAACATACATTGCAGGGTCCTCCTCTCCTGTGCACCTTACAGTGCATCTAACCCTGGGCAGCGTGCCCTCATTTCCCACAGATCCATACCACCATCGAGATGCCAGCCGATGGCTCTCATAATCCTTGTCCTGTCATTTTGTTCTGTCTGTCCAGCACCGAGCACAATGGGGCGACCTCAAAGTCAATCCAAGAACCAGTCCGAAGTACTAGCAGTGGTCTGGTAGCTCACCTCTTTTGGTCAGGTAAATATTTTCCAAGAAGCACGTCCCCTCGCTCAGCGCTGTGTGACCCCTCCCTTATAACAAGAGCCTACACTGGTGACCCTAGAACAGTCCAGCTCACAGCAGGTTGCTTGACCTTTGCTGTTCAATGCTGCCTGTGTGTTTTTACATTTGCAGCAAGGCGTGTAATGAAAGAATTTATGGGAACTGCATGTGCTCAAGGGGCCAGAGTCCACAGTGACAGGCACGCTGTGAGGACTAAAAGCTGACAGAAATGAACCTTCTGATGCTCGTTATAAAACTTTGTCCTGCCTTGAGTGCAGGGCCTGGACTAGATGACCTCTCGAGGTCCCTTCCAGTCCTACGATTCTATGATTGCAACATTACATCTGAAAATGTTAATCCGCACAAGCTGAGATTGGTGCAATAGGCTTGCCTCACGCCAATTAATATGGCTGGACAAACAGCACGTAGAGCAGGCGCTGAGTGGATCTTGATATTTCCCATTCTGAACCCAGAGAATTCCACCAGCACCATGGCACAAGTATACGCCGCGGTGCGGTAAAGATCCTGATCGGAATAGGGCCCGTTCTGTAACGGCACTGCATTTTTTACACTGGTCCCTAACAAAATGAAAGCAAACAGCTCCCAAAAGCACAGAAAGTCACAGCGGTTGCAATTTAAAGATGGCTACAAATGCGAGCCAGTGTCCACATGAGGAACTACTCAGGCAAGACTTGGCCTGTGGAAATCAAACGGAGCAGACACCATCTTTGCTGACCTAACTTCCAGAGGTGCACCAGACACTAGCTGCTTGGTGTTCAGGGATTGGAACTGACTGCTGAAGACTGGAAGGGGTTTATTTTGGAAATGCTCTTCATTCTGGAGCACCAGGGACAGCTGGATGCAAGCCCCTCTGCTGAGAGGAGAGGCTCAGTTTGCTAGCTAGGCCAATCCCTGCTGACAGACGTCTCTGCTGAGAGGTGGGAATGTGCTCGGGCCCTATCAATGTAAAGCGACCGCTGTGAGAGGCAACAGTGTGGCAGGGGTTGTGTCACAGAAAGTTTTCTTATATTCCCTAACTTCCATCTGCCAGTCTGGCACCTGGGCAACGATGATAATAGCAGGGACGGATTTTCCGCGAGATGGGGCTGGCGATGGGTGCTCGAGGCCCTCGCGTAGGCTGTGATGTTTCCCTGCTAATGGACGGGAAGCAAAGCAAAGTAGCAGGGAGGAAACAAGTGAGATGGGTGCGTGTAGGGTAGGACGTCCTCCTGCAGTAGATAAGGATCTGATAACTCCAGCCTCGTCTCCCTGGCTCAGCCCCCCCGGAGTCCGTCCGTCCGTCCCCTCCTCCCCCCCAGCCTAGTGTAACAGTTCCCCAAACACTCAGCCCTAGTCGGCAGGAGCTGAGCAAGAGAACACGCAGCGATCGCTCTGGCTCCTGGCTTTCCAGCAAGGCCCTGCGCGCTCCCTCTTGGAACAGAGGAGACAGATCAGTACCTGACCCTCTGTCCCCTGGAGCCGCCATCAGAGCAGGCGCTCGGGGCCTGCCGACGCGCTCCCTCACAGAGAAGCCGGTCACTGAGCTAGCACCACTTAAGTTCGCTTCAGCCCATACGTCTAGGGCCTTGTGCTGGCCCCCTACCCCCCCCCCAGGGGAGATTCCACCCCCCACTCCCCATGCTGTTTGGCAAACCCCATTAGCGTTTATCTTTAGTCCACCAAGTCCCTCTGGGTGGGGCACATTCGCTAGTGAGCAACGTGGAGGCAGGTGTTTCAGGCACCATGTTGCCCGGCTGAGAAGGTTGCCAAGGAGAGACAGCTGCTTCATGGGCGCAAAGCAATGCAATAACCCCTTCTGGAGGAGCAGAGAGGGAGGTGTTCAAAAATAAGCATTACCCCCATCTGGAAACTGTCACGGTCACTGTATCAACCAACGTAGTGGATACTGGCCAAGTTGTCAGTCAGCAGACTGGTCAGTATGTGCCTGAACCAAAACGCAGTGAAGTCAGCGGGACTCTTTCCAGCCTGGAAAGATGCACCGCTCGGCACTCAGATGTTCTCCAGCTAAAGATCCAATCTGATCTGAGCTGTGCATTATTTCTCTTGTTACTGCCTGGGCTCAGGACACCAGGCCAGAGGGATGCTCCCCTCCCAAAGCGAAGGGGAGCTGGAATGAGGTTATGGAGGAGATGGAGGCATTGGATCGCCCTGCACACAGGGCCCAGGGAGCAGAGGTGCGCAGGCATCAAAGAGGAGAGGCAGACACAGCTGTTGTTTGCAGCGGGAAATGTGTTGCATGGGAAATGAGTAATATGCTACTAAAGTGTATCAAGTAAACAAACACATTACAAATCCCGTAGTAAACAGCTGTTTGCACAATAAATGCCAGCACTGCAAAGGTCACCAATGTATCATGGATTGGGCAATGCTTTGTTTACACAATCGCTCCTGTACTCCAGCTCGGCAAACACAATGTGCTTTTAACACGGTCTAGACTCTAAGGGATGCGATGCAGCCCTAGGATGTGTGTTTGAAGAGATGTCAGTGTCTAGAAGCCCCCACCGTGACCTGTCTCGAGTGTGGCTATTCCCGAGAGGCAGTTAGCGCCCGAAGTAGGTCACTGGCCTCTACCAGTGAAGGATTTGTTTCTAGCATCTGTATCACAAAAGCCACCACAAACTAACAGCCTCATTGGCACAGAACATAGCACAGCCTACACACAGAGAAGTAAGAAAAAAACATCAAATCCTTTTGCAAGAAGGTTGCAACGTAACACAACTTAATTTCTTAGAATTCAGAGCAATAACACACAAGAATCCAAACCAGGAAGAGACAAAGCAGACTGCTCCCTAAAACAGAGGGGCCCAACTCACTCCACTTTATCTTAGACTGGTTCCTTCCAGACTAACTCCAATTACACACTTCCCTACAGAACAACCCCCTAGCCTGTGTGCAGGAACAAGAAAAAACATTGAAAATTAAAGTGGCAACTTACAATTTTAATACAATTTTCAATACACCGCAGTTCGATGACTCAGAGAAAAGGCAAAACTATTAATGGGCCTGGAACATAACCCCCCTCTGAGCACTAGAAGGGCCCTGCTAGGGCAGAGTTAAGGGTTATGAATATAAATGTGTTTCTGTCTCATCAAGGCAGTAACTGAGCACCTCACAGACACTTCAAGTACAGCCTGTGTAGGGAATCAGCATATCCCCATTTCACACCAGGGGAAAATGAGGTTCATGTGAGGAGAGCTACTGAGCAGAGAATCCTCCCACAGTGACAAGAAAACTGGGTGAAACGATAATCAAACAGAATTCTGAAAGATTTAGATAAACACGATCCAACAGGGACAAAGCAGCCCTCCTCTGTAAAGGAAAAGTGCAGCTCTCCAGTCTACTAGACTTCTTGGAAAGGGAGAACCTGGTAATGTAATTGATTTGGACTTTAACTGGCTCTTGACAAAGCCCCTCGCAAGCGACTGTTAAGGAAACAAAATCAACTGGGCCGAGAGGCAGAGTGATGTCGTGGGTCAGACACTGGCGATGAGGTGGAACACAAAGGACTCAATGGTCATTTATCGCCATGGCCAAAGACTGGCAGTAGGGAGCCCTAAAGATCTGTGTTAGGACTGGGAGTGTTGGCTTACGGCGACATTCCAGCAGTGCCATAGTTGAGCTGTGTCGAGCTGTGTCTCGATTTCCAGTTCAGTGGCAGCTGAACTGCACCCCACAGCGTTCTGGGGGAAGTCAAAGTCATCAGCGTGTTCTCCCGGCCTCTGGGGGCTCTTGGAACGGAGCTGGCTGCGCACATGCTGGGCCAGGGGACAATATATCCTCAAACCCCCATGGACTTTGCTGAGGTGGGTCTCACCTTGTCTCAGCATCCTTTTCTTGGGCCCGCACACGCGTCACCTCAGCCCATGAAATGCTGGGGGTTTGGAAAACGCCAGCTGAGTTGCGTGTGTGGCTGCTGCCTGGGGTTGATGGCCTCTGATATGTAGGAGGTCAGACCAGATGACCTGATGGGGCCATTCTGCCCTTAAACTCTATGACTGTAGGACTTGGCTCAGTGTCTCAGCACACGGCTGCTCCACCAGCTCTCATTGGGTTCAGGGCCTCCCCGTTCCGTCTCTGCCGGGGAGGACCAGCCCAAATATCTCAGGAGCAGAAGCCTGGGGGGATCGAGAGTGTCACCCAGGGCTGGCAGGGACCCTGGGAGGGTTATTCTGCAGGGTGGGGCGGGGTGGGTGAGGGGACGGCAGGTCCCTAGAGCTCTGCAGGGGCACGGCCATGGGAACACTGGCTGGACAAAGCCCGGGAGAGCATGCAGCGGATGAGCCGGTGGACGTGAGCTCTCACTGTGTGATACTGCATCGAACGGTGCACTGGGCTGCCCAAACAGGGGCACTTAAAGGGCACATCCAGCCCTGCCCAAAGGCCGTGCTCTGCTCCAAAGCCCCATGGAGGCTGTATGCCTCCGGCCAGCCTCTCAGAGGCCAGACCAGCCCGGCTGGCTCTGTAAAAGTCACAGCAAACCAGCTCATGATTGCCACATCCCTGTTGCTCATGGACTCCCGTCAAAGCTCGGTGGGTAGGGGAGGATGGTGAGCCAGGAGCCCTTTCCCCAGCCGCTCGCTGTGTGTGATGTGCTCCTTCCTTCCTGCCAGAAAGCCCAGCAGATGCAGCTTGCAGGGAAGCATTTTGCAATCACCTTTTCTGAAAGTCAGAGCAATTAACGGCACGGGTTGGTTGGGTTTTTTTTTTTTTTTTTCTTTTTTCTTTTTTGAGGAACTAACGGTGAAAGCAACATGCTAGCAAAGGGATTGACCACTCTGCTCTCCTGGGAGTCCAGGGCCAGTCCTGCGAGGGAGCAGTGAGCCAGGGCGTGCAGCACCAAGTGCTGAGATGAGGTAAGGGATGGAGCGGGTGCTGGCTGGGGTCGGGCTTGAACTTGGGTTGTACGGAACGTCCCGGGCTGGGAGCTGGGAAGCAGACCCTGGATAAACAGACTGCCAAGGAGGGAGAGGCAAGAACCCAGTGCCCTGGGGAGTCAGCCCCTCAGTCTAGGCATTTCCTCATTCATTCCTTGCTTTCCATTTATAAGCCTAACCAGCCCCAGGTCCAGCTGCCAGCCACTTTTCACCTTTCTTTAAACATCCCCATCGGATGGCATGGGAGGGAAAACCAACCTGTCGCCCCAGCATGCCACCCCCGGGCAGGAATGCAGCCATCCTCTTCCCTCCATGGGGCAGCTTCTCCGCAGGATCCGGGGGACCCACCTGCCTTGCGTGTGGCTGAGTGGCAATCTGAGCTGGCTCCTAGGTCGCACGGGCTTGCCTCTCCCCATGCTCACAGCATAGGGTGTGGTTTACCCCTTTCTCATTGCTTTTTGCCAGTGTGGGGTGGCAGCCCCCTGGATCTGAGGGTGTGGGTTTGTCCCATGCAGGCTGGCAGCACAGAGGTCTGGTTGTTCAGACTGCAAGCTCATTGGAGCAGTAGGGACAGTCTTACCAAGGGCATGCTGACATGGCAAGGGTGTGTGCCCTGCCTGGATGGAGATGCGCACCTGTGGGGCTCAAGCTGACGTCTTAAAAACAGCAGTGTGGGCACTGTGGCTCCAGCAGAGTCAGACTCGCCACCAGAGCTCGGACCCAGGGGACGCCCAAGCCAAGGCACAATCGCTCACGCTGGGACATCACCGCATCCCCCGCCGCTCATGTAACTTTGTTTCCCAGGCTGGAGGGTCTGTGTGAAGTGGCCAGAGGAAGGTGTGACCATGTTTGTGACACAGAGAGTTGGCATGAAAATAGGCCGTGACAGACAGCAGGTGCAGAGACCATGTGTCTTATGAGCCTCCTCATCCCAAACATACTCGATGGGAACAGCTCACTTGCCACGTCTGTACCTACCACGCGGCAGCACCGGGAGCGTTTGTGCTTAGCTCTGCTCTCCCACAATGGTGAACGGTGACATCTCAGGACAAGGGGAAAGATTCACAGCTTCAGGGGGGCTGGTACAAAATGAAATGTGCTTTGTGACATACAGATGTAGTGTATGTGTCAGATTTACTCCTGTTAGCGTGTCTGTGACTGTGTGCGATAGATAGATAGATAGATAGATAGATAGATAGATAGATAGATAGAT
>ML675715.1:14978849-15002857 GCA_007922155.1 Mesoclemmys tuberculata | reverse complement strand
CTCTCCATCCTGCAATCCCTCCGGGTCTGCGCTCTCTCCATCCTGCAATCCCTCCGGGTCTACACTCTCTCCATCCTGCAATCCCTCCGGGTCTGCGCTGTATCTATTCTGCAACCCCCCATCTCTGCGCAGTAGCCTGTGACCCCCCCATCTCTGCAGTGTATTCCCCCTGCAAACCCCGCTTCTGGTTACCATGTACATTCCCAGGTTTGTTTTATGCCATGCCATTTAAACCCGTGGATGCTGCCTCACGTACCAGCTATATGACAAGTGCACATTTGAAGCTGTCCCATTGACTGGAGATGCGAGCTATGCTGGTGCTGCAGCGGGCGCCCACATGGCTTCAGATGAATGCGTAAAGGGCTCTCAGTGTTTGTAGCTTCTCTGATTTAATCACCTTTTCATTTTCCCTTCCAGAAAACATTGAGCCTTTCCAGCTGTACAATATCTCTGTGTCCCCTCTGTACGCAGACTCAGTGGGGCTGCCCCTGCACACAGCAGCCTATTCAAGAGAGAAGGGTATGTGTTTCTACAGCATCTCCCATCCTGAATGATCCCAAACTGCTTCAATAATCCGATCGAGGCAGCGTGACTCAAATGCAGCTGCCTCTGGGGTGGAGGGTGGCAGCCCAACCACACATACAAATGGGGGTGCTGAAATTCCAGCCCAGGGCAGTAGGCTAAACCCCTGCTCTTATGAAAAGTGCCTCCTGGCTCTGTGGAATTTGGCAGAGCAGAGGGTGAGCAGTGCAGAATTATCTTCTGCAAGAGATCACTGTGCAAGAACCACAAGAAAACCAGGGTCCTAGGTTGAGGTCCTCAGCTGGTGCAAACCCCTGTAACTCCACTGAGGTCAGTGGGACCTGCCCTGAGGTACCCCAGCCGAGGATGTGGCTCACTACTCAGGGCATTCAGTTACCGAAGTGTGTGGGGTCCTGGGCGCCCCCACCTCCAAGCAGCCAGATTGGTCACAAATACCTGCTCCTAGCTGGGATTCTTTGCCCCCTGGCCCATATTGCGGGCCCTCTAGGAATCTGCATGGCCGTGCCCTTGGCTGCTTTTTGTACCCTTCATGCTCTTCTCCCCCTTCAGCTCCATCGGGCGCCCCTAAACTCCACCTAAAGAGCATCAGCAAGTCCCACGCTGAGCTCAGCTGGGACCCAGTCCCCATTGAGATGCAGAACGGCTTCATCACCAACTACACCATCTTCTGGGCCAGCACCACCGGGGATGAGCGATGTGAGTCCTGTCTGTCAGCTGCAAGGAAGCTCCCACCATGCGACGTGCTTACGGGCAGGAACAGTGATGCGTGGGGGCCTCCGTATAGACGTGGCCTTGTCTGACACCCCTTGGCAGGAACACATGACGCGGACAGGGGGGGCAGAGAGGGAGCTATTTCTGCAGTGGGTTAAGGCGCAGGGTACATTTTAGCCCCAGAGATTGCTAGAGGTCATGGTGGATTCTCCGTCGCTGACAATTTTCAGATCAAGCCAGGATGTTTTTCTAACAGTTATGCTCTGGGAATTATTCCAGGGCAGGTCTCTGGCCGGTGCCAGCCAGGAGCCAGACGACATGAGCACAGCCTTCTGGCCTTGGAGTCTAGCAATCTGTGGACATCCCACCGGGTGCCCACCTGCACCCTCAGGTGCCCAAACTGCTTTGCACGTCTGGCCCAGCGAGGCGAGCTGAGTGGCGTGCAGTCAGACGAGCAGTCTGTGGCAGAGTGGAGCCTGACGTCCAGGCTGGTGTCCATCTGTCCTAGACATGTGGCTATGTCAGGGGCCGTGCTGCAGATCTGGGGAGTGGGGATTTTTTCATGGGCTCACAGTGTTGTGGGGTCAGAGTTCAATTTTCTCTCCGTCCCCCCTTCCCTAGCGTTGCCCTATCTTTTGTCGGGGCATGCTTCTGGTCAGCCCCACATGTGCAGGGGGACCCACTGTCCCAGAACAGGGCTCTGAATTTAGCTGCGGGGGCCATGCCAGGACTAGAGTACGTCGGCCGCATGAGCGTGCCATGCTCAGGATCTCCGCGCCACTAACAGCCACCCCTGCTTCCTAGATGCCGTTGTGAACTCCTCCTTCACAGCCCTCACCATCAGGGGCCTGGTGTCCTCAAGGATGTACAAAGTGCACATCATGGCTTCCACGTCGGCCGGCAGCACCAACGGCACAACCCTGACGTTGGCGACCACGGCGCTGGGTAAGGCCGTGGGCTTGGTCTGCGCGGGAAACCCCTGGCTCTTGGGATGGTTCCAAAGAGATCAGAGACGCGAAGTGGCAGAGGTAGTGCAAGAGAGAGCCCTGGAGCCATGCCTTCTCACACACGCGCGTGCTCACAGACACACCCGCACCCAGCTGCGCGCACTCACAGACACGTGAATTCTAGGGCCATCTGGATCCCAATCTGCGTGCAAACTTGGCCGCCTGGGCCCATCCCTACGTGGCAGGGGAGCACAGGGTGGTTGCAGCCAGGGATCCAGCCCCACCTCCACAGGGAGAATCCAGAGATCACGACACACCACCCCCGACCCCTATGCGGAGGGCTCAGCTTTTGGAATAAGCCAGTTTCCTGTCTCTTTTCCAGATGAGGTAGAAATCCAGTACCTGCTCCTGTGCTTTGGCCTGTTCTGTTTCTTGCTCGTAGTATTAATCATCTGCTTCCACAAGAACCGGCGGTGAGTGCCCACGGATCAGGAGCCCTGCAGGGGCCAAGCAGCCTCTCATGATGCACCTGTGACCTGTGCTGCTGCTCTGTGCGGCGCTCGGGCCCGCGTCTCTGTCCAGACAGTGGAGGGGGCTGGACAGACATTTCCTGCCCCTTTGGCTCAGCAATGGACCGCAATGTTATCCCCCCCACACATAGTACGGGAGCTTTGTCCTTTTCAGACCAGGCCAGAACCTCAGCCTGGGCAAATCAGTGGCGCTCATGGAGCAATGTCCCACTTCCCTGGCCGGGGGCGTCTGAACAGAGAGAGGCCGAGCAGGCTCACACAGGTGCAGCAAAGGGCACGGAGCAAACGCACCCCTGCACTGCCTGCGGTTATTAGCTACCCTGGGATAGGGCAATGTCCAGAGGCCTCAGCTGGGGATCAGGGCCCCATGGTGCTGGATGTGGTGAGGATTTCACCCGACGGCTGAGTCTCGTCCAATCACCACAGGAACCCAATCCCGGCAGTCCTGCCGTTCATTGAGCTTCTTTGTCGTGACCAACAGGGTGAAGAACCAGTTCTGGCCCAGCGTCCCAGATCCAGCGAACAGCAGCCTGGGCAAATGGGTGCCAGCCGACCTGCGGCAGGTAAGGGAGGCTCTCAGGGCCACACAGCAGGTGTGTTTCAGCTGCCAGCCCCGCCCTTCACTGCTGACTCCACCCTGCAATCTTGGTTTACCTGTCACCATCTGAGCACCTGTCTGGGAGACTGTGCAGTGCCCTTGTGAGAAGGCCAGACACCACAGTGATGGGCAGGGAATAAGCATCAGACTAGATTAGAAGAGAAGCTAGCCCTGCTCCTTGTCATGCAGCTGGATCAGTGGCAGCCAGCCTGGCAAAGCCCCGTCATAGATGCCAGCAGGACTTGGTAGCTGGCTGAGCCATTCTGGGAGGCCAGATCTAGCAAACAGACCGCACTGGCAAAGCATGGGGCCCCGACCCCGCGAAATGCCAAACACTGACTTACTCAGCGCCTTGCAGGATTGGGCCCCGGGGGGAAGTTGCAGCCAGGCCCCAAAACATGTGGAGAGGCGTGCCACATCAGGGCCTGCAGTGGGGCTGAGAATGCAGAGCCCGGAGGGAGGGAGCAGGAGAGGGGAGGAGGGACGCCTTTGCACAGCACTGGGGCTGGGAAAGGCTGGTGTGAGCAAGGGGGCAGCGAGGGCCCCCCTCAGTGGGACTGAGACGGGGCGATAGTCAGGCGAGGCTGGTGTGCTGCAGTGGGGCTGGTGTGGCCGAAGCGATGCACCTCACTGCTCTTGGTCCTTCCTTCCCTGAGCACACGCCTGTTTTCTAGGAGACTCTCCCGACGGCTGGCGGGAGGGAGCCTGGCCTGGTGACCATTTCTGATGTCACAGTGCTCGAAAAGGGAGCAGAGAAGAAACCACCACTCTGGGGGAAGAAGGACCCTGTCCCAGCAGCTGCAGGCAGCTTTCCAGCCCTCCCCAAATCCTACATCCATCCCAACAGCTCAGGCCTGCCCAGTGGCAGCAGAGCCCCTGCGGAAGCAAGGCTGGGCTCCTACGTGAACAGTGCTGGGGCCATCCAGTATGCCACGGTGGTGGCAGACGGCTACAGGGGCCAGCAGCAGCCTGTCCCATCTCCCCTCTACGTCCGATCCGACTCCACTCAGCCCCTGCTGAGCGAGCTGTCGCCCAGCCCCAAGCCTTACGAGAACCTGTGGTTCCATGGGGCCCCGGAGGTGGGGCTGCACTGCCAGAGCTTCCAGGAGGATCTGGCCTTCCTGGAGGAGCCGCTGATCGACTTCCCCCTGCTGCAGGGCCTGAAAATCAATGGGGCCGAGGACCTGCATGATTTCCAGAGATTCTAGCAGGTTGCTGAGGCCAGGAGAACAAGTGTCTCTCCTGGCCAGGGAAACCTCCAGGGAATAAGCATCCAGCTGGTGTGTGCACCACACGCTCAAAGCGCTGGTGTGGCCTGAACCTTGGGGAGGCGGATGGTGCACCACGCTGCCCTGCAGGAAATCTGGCTCTGCCTCCCTCGCTGGCCAGAACCTACTCAGGATAGCGAGGCAGGGTGCTCTCTGCTCTGCTCCTCTGGGCCTCTACAATGAGGGCAGAGTGTGCTCTGCACCCCCACAATCAGGCCCTTCCCCAATAGCCCCTCTAGTCTCTTTCTCCCCAGGCCGGCGGGGCTGGGAATGCTGCAGAGGCAACAGAGCCAGCCCTAGTCGGGGGAGAGAGCAGCCCCACTCGCCAGCCCCACTCGCCAGCACGCCCAGCAGTGCGGACTTCCCAAGGGACCTGCACCCAGCCCCCTGCAGCTGGAGGAAGGTGGCCGTGATGCAGAGAGGAAGGACAGGAGGGTTCCTGAAAAACAGAACATCAGCTGCATGCAGGGTCCGTGCTGCGGCCGCTGGCTCTGGAATCCAGACTTGCTCTGCAGCTGTCTCGTTTCTGCTGCTACTACCCCCTGTGCTGTCCTGGTGGGGAGGGAGCCTGCAGATGTGGCTAAAGACTTTATAAAGCTCCCTATTCCCTAAGGAAAAGTCAATGAACAGTCTTCTAAGCTCATGATTCTGCTACCTGGGTTCTCTGGGAAGGACCAAGCCGCGTCTACGCACCGACCTCGCAGAGACGGGTAGCTGGGAAATTTCACTGCACTTTTTAAACCCCAAGTAACTGTTACGCTATTTATTTGCTTCTCTACATGCTCCCTTGTCACTCTGAGAACATTTGCAAAGAGTCAGTGTCGCAGGACCTGTCTGAGGCCAGGGGACTGGGACTGAACTTCTTACTGCTAGGTCACCAGTTCGAACCTCAGCCAGGTCCTTAGGGACCAAGTCAGGACACTTTGATGGGTCTCTGGGGGTTGGCATATGAAATGAGTTCATTACCCCTTTTGGTAAGACGGCCCCCTGGGAAACCCAGCTCATCCTGGATGGTCAGCCCCATATTGGAACCTCCACTTGTCTGTTTACGTCTCGAAACGGGCTCTCCTCATCAGCGAGGCTGGTTTCTGAGCGAGAGTGCTCTGGTTTTCCATAGCTCTGGATGCCACGGGGGAAGCTGCACCGCAGCAAAGCCCCCCAGCTCACCCTGAGAAGCGCAGCGGATGAAATGCAGCTTCGTAAGACCTCGTCCAAAACTCCCCCAAGCTTTGGGGTTTGGGCAAGGATTAGAGTAGATCCTTCCTTTTGCTGAGCCAAATTGCTCATCCTGACTGACGACTCAGGAAGTTATTTGTCTGCTCGCATCACTGCAGCATTAGCCGTTGTCAAGCATTAATATAGCCACTTGTGATCCCAGGTCACGCTGCATGACTAGTTTGTCAGTCTGTACCTGAACGCCGCTCATTAGCAGTTTGGTTAGTTCCTTTACAGAGTTTGAATCGAGTTTTCTTTAAATCATATGCTGGGCACGCTGGGCCTCAGCATGTGGCCAGTTCTCTGGCTTGCTGTCAATATTGCCGTGTATGGGACTGTTGGGTGATATGGCCAGGCTGCCGCCACACGGTAGTTACGGGGTGATGGGGAATGGAGATACTTTGCAGGTAATGTGTTGTACACTAATGTACCCATTCCAAACCTGTAGTGGTGACCAGCAGCCATTCTGACTCCAGTCTGTCTGTAGTGTGCACTTCATGAGGGAGGTTTCCCTTGCGGTTTTTTAATGTTATCTTGGTTTGTTTCCTTTGAACTCTTCAGTGTAATGTTCTGAAATGCCAGTGTTTGTCAGGCGTGTTGATTTGTTTCTGTGCTGCTGCAATGGTTTTGTCACCTCTCGCTCTCCTCTCACTGGCAGACTGGCGGGGAGAGGAGGGTTCTGTTCTGGAGTGATGTACTGGCCCAGCCTGTAATTGGTGGTGTTACTCCCGAAGCCAGGCCAACCTAGTTGCAGGAAAGGGCAGGAGTGCAACAGTCTGGATCTGATCTCTGGAGGTGCTGAGAGCCCCCAGATCCAGTTAAAGTCAGTGATTGCGGCAGGTGCTCGGCACTTGTGTGAACCAGGAACTAGGTGCCATTCAAAGTCCAGCACTACTGCAAAAGGTTGGTTTTCTGCAAGGGGCATGCGAGGCAAGTGAGCAGGGCCCCGGCACATTCGCTCTGTGCAGGCCAACAGCAGTTCTGTGCTGGAGCAGCCAGATCACAGCTCAAAGTTCAAACCACTTGATGCCATCACATCGGGTCCAAGCAGTGACCTTCCACCCAGATGTGAATGGGGAATGCAGATGCCTGACTTTAAAAATCATTATCATGAAGACATTTGCAAAGCAAGGGGAGGAAAGAGGTTTGCTGGCTGGGCTGCAAGGTTTTCTGTCTGTTGCTCTGCGCCATGTGCCATCAATTACCCCTGTGCAACGTGAGTTTGAAACACAATCAAATCAAAAGAGTAACAATTCACTCCTACTGTGCACTGGGGTAAAAAGCTGCATAAGACACAGGGCAGCAGGAAATTGGCCTTGTATTTCTTCTGTGAAATTCACATTTACGAAACTTGAAACCACACAAAACCCACCTGGCTCAGGTTCCGTTACAGACTCCACTCTCCCAGCTTTGCATAACCCTGGGGTGTTAAAACGTTTGGTGTTGAAACCTAGTGACACTCACATTTCACTGCGAACTTTGGCTCCTCTTGACTGAGTTTTGCTTTGGGAGTGTGGTGGTGTTCAGACCCTGAGTCTCAAAGCAAAATTGGCAAGGGTGACACGGGGAGGGCACCTGGGGCACACAGGTGGCGATGCAAGTGTTGCCAGCCATGCTGAGGAGGTCTTTATCCAGCGAGAACACGTGTAGTAATCCTCCGATGACACCACGAGTTTGGAAGCCTGAATTCCTGGCTGCTGCAAAGGTAACCATTCAGCCTTGGTGCAATCCTTAGTTGACTCCCAAGGCGTACATGCCATGCTTTCCAAAGGCTTCCCCAGTTCACAAGCCCTGATAATGGGGTATGAAGCCTCTGGGCCTCCAGTTCAAATTGATGCCAGCTCCTCAGCGACTGAGTGTCAGTACACTCTGGCGGCTCTTCAGCAGTCCCCTTGGGAAATGAATTGGGGCAGGGTCTCACTCCAGTTCCCAGTGGAATTTCCCCCATGTTGACAGTCACAGAAGGAAGGCTGAGGAGTAAATGGGGCAAGGAGCCTGAACCTCCTGTTTGTCATCAGAGGTGAACCCTACAGTGCACTGATGTATGCCAGGGACACAGTTTGGGGGAATCTGCTTTGCCCATCCCATCCTAATTTGGACACCTCTCCTGCCTGGGGCTCTCTCCATTGTCTCCCACAGGCACTCTCCCCCTGCATCTGTAATTGTGTTCATGCCCCTCATTCCTTCTGGGCCCCTCCTGCCTTAGTGATTGTAATGATGGCCTTTGAATGCAGCAGGCGCAGCCATGCCTGGGCTGGCACCATCCCTGAAGTCCCCCAAGCAAAATACAATGTCGTAAAACAAACCCTTGTCACGAGAATACAAGCACCTGGTAAAAGAGGGAGGGACGTGCAGTATTTTTTATAAATATCACATGTACCTCAGTTTTCTGTATGATGTTATCCTTCCTGGCTGCATAAAGTTAAATCAAAGGAGGGTGTAAAGGGGAAACTGACAGGGAACAAAACAATGGCATTGAACAGGTACTACCATAGAGAATGCCCAGGATGCTGGGGGAAACAAGGGTGAGGCTGTTAACTGGGGAATACCCCTGGCCTGTGTCTAACTAGACTAGCAAAGTCTACTCATTCCCAGGCTTAGCCATGCACCAAAGGGGGTACTAAAACCATCAAGATGCTGGCCAAGGAAAGAAGGTGGGTTGTCTGGGCTACCCAGAAAGTGTCAGGGAGTGCTGACAAGGATGCTGCACCAGTGCTGTCTGCTGCTCCCAGCCCAGACACAGAGGTAAGTGGGCTGACTGGAACTTACTCAAGCTTCCAAGGAAAGATGAAGGTTTAGAGAAAGGAAAATATGCACATAGAATCTTTATGTTTTTTATCTTTTGCTATAGCGTGTTGTACCTTTGGGTGAATAAATCCTGCTCGGCTGGGAAGAAGCAGGTTTTGGGTCACTTTAATTAGCCCGGTGGGTACAGTTCCACAGAGGTAAAGGGTGTACAAGCGCCAAGCGCTGTTAGGCCAGTCAAGTTAGCACCACTGGGAAACAAGTGCAGCTAGAGAGCCCCACCAAAGCAAGCAGACCACTGACACATCCCCAGAACGCAGGACTGGGTCATCCATGCACCATTTTCAGAGCACCCCGCCCGCAGCGGCACGATCTTGCCCACACCAGCTGGACGGGCCGAGCAGCATGCGTCCCCTGCGAGTTACACAACCGGACGTGGGTTTGTCCGGGTGTGTATCAGAGCTGGAGGGTGGGCAAACCAGCCCCAACCAGGCCGGCCGGCTTCCAAATGCACGCACGTCCTGCCTCCCCCAGGCACTGGCCGTGGGTCCCACACTTCGAGAGAGAGGTTGCCATGGGGCGCACGCAAGGCCCTGATCCCTTCCCCCCCCCAGCAGCGTGGGTCGCGCTGCCCACACTGGCCCAGTGACTGTGAGACCAGCCACGGAGCCGAGCACGGCCAGGGTAAACCCTCCGAGCCGAGCCTGACTGAGGCCAACAGCCAGCCTTGGAGGTGGTCTTACAGGCGCCTTAATTCGAATTAACAGTGGCGCCCGTGTAGACGCGGGCGTGATGAATTCGAATTGAGGGGGATGCCATCGAACCAAGTCCCCGGCGCGTCACGCTGCCCCCCCCCCGCCCTTCCATCGATGAGCTCGCGGCGCCGCGCGGCCTCGGCGATCGATTGGCCGGGTCTGTCAAGATGGCGGCGCCCAGCCCGGCCGGCGGCGCGTAGGGCCTGGGCGGGGATGCGGCTGCTGGGGCTCCGCAGGGCGCTGGGCTGGGCCCTCGGCCAACCGCGGCCCGGCCCCGGCCGGAGCGGCGCGGCCCCCCCGCCTGCAGGAGACGGGGGCGGGGCGCTCGGGTGAGGCGGGGGGGGGCGCACGTGGTCGGGGAGCTGGAGGGGGGAGCTGGGGGCGGGGAGCTGGAGGGGCGAGCTGGGAGTGAGGGGGGGCGGGGAGCTGGAGGGGGGGTCGCGTGGGGGGAGCTGGGGTAAGGGGGGCGGGGAGCTGGAGGGGGGGTCGCGTGGGGGAAGCTGGGGGCAGGGCGGAGGGGGCTGTGGGAGTTCAGGGCCACGGGGAGTGAGGGGAGAGTCGCAGCAGTGGTCTGGGGCCGGGGGGGGCGGTGCTGGGGGGGTCTGGGCCACGAGGTGCTCGAGGGAGGCGTAAGGGCAGCTGCGTGGGCTCCCTGACGGGGTGACGGGGTGGGGTGCACAGGGAGCGGCAGCTGGTTCCCCGGGGAGGTGGGGGAGGGTCAGGGGGACGGGGAGCCCACGGTGCAGGGTGTACGAGGGTGTTCACAAGCTGCGACAGGTGAGGGCCAGGAGTCTCTGGGCCAGAGGAAATACTGGGGCAATGGCTTCTTAGTTGGATGCTGGGACTGGGAGCCTGGTGCGAGACACGTGCACAAGTACCAGTACTGGTGCCACAGGCTTGGTTACCCGCTATTTTAGGCTTTTCCTGCCTCAACACCCGTGATAAGCTTCTGTGCCCATATACTGCTGCCCGTCTGCTATTCAGCCCCACTGTCCCTGTCCTGCCATGAAGCTTGAGCTGCTCCAAACCTCATAGCGTAATCTGACCATATTTTCCTCTGTGGTGGTAACCTACATGGATAGGAGGTGACAGATTCTAGTTAGCAGAGCCCAGGTATTTTCTCTGATACAAGCCTAGATAGTCACCCACAAGCCCAGGTGGAGGGTGCTCTAAAAGCAATCTCCCAACACAGACTTCTTATTTACATTATACTGAGCCTACATCATTCCAAATCTCAAAAGTATACAGGCGAAAGGTATTTGTGTCTCTAGTAAATCTTTGCTTTCTTCCATTAAGTTTATAGTGCCCTTGTTCAGACAGCCAGAGGTTATGCCAGGCCTGTCAAAAGGAGGACGCAAGGTATGGTAGAAACTATATTTTGACCACGTTTCCCTGTGTTTTATTCTTAGTAATACTAACATTGTCGCCAATTTGGAGGGGTGTGGGGTGAGGATTACACCCTTAAAGTGTTATCAGATAGTTGATTTGGGGGTAGTATGTTTGATTCATTTAATTCTTGCTGCAGAAATCCTAATAATAATTTTCAGACAGCAAGCATGCTGGGTTGCTCAGAAATCTTAATTTGACTGACATTTCTTGAAAATACAGGGAATGCTCACTGAAGTCAATAGGAGCATTTGCATTGATCTCAGTGTGTTTGGGTCAGGCCCTAAATCCAGAATACTGTGGCCAGGAAGTGGGACAATATCAACCCCATCTTCCATCACCTGGCTTTGCATCCAGACTCAATTTCAATTCAAAACTGCCTTCTTAGTTTTCCCTTCACAGTTGAGAGATCCCCTCTTTTCTCTTAAATTCTCTTCCTCTGATCCATTCCCCTTCCAAATTCTCTAGGGTATGAAACAGGCCTGATTTGATGTACTGTTCCCCACATATTGATCTTTTCTTTGTAGAACTCCCCAGCCATCTGGATGACCTTCCTCCCACCTTGCTGAAGAAAGATTATGCTAATGTCCCAATAATAGATAAGTATGTTGCAGAGTCAAGGGAAGGGGGAACGCTTAATCACTTCAAAAATGTAATTATTAAAGATATCTAATCACAGAAAGTGGTAGTCGTGATACTGCTAACACTTACATAACACTGTACAGTCATTCGCTCTGCCATCTAGCAGAGAACTGCAGAACCATTCTGAAATAACGAGTTGAGAGTCTGAAATTGGCAGACGTGGCCACTGATTATAAGAGCATAGGAACAAAAGAATGGCTATACTGGGTCAGAGGGACTACGGCCATTCCAGAGGAAATGACAGAACTGGGTAATTATCAAGTGATCCATCCCTTGTCATCCAGTCCCAATTTCTGGTAGTTAGAGACTTAGGGACACCCAGAGCATGGGGCTGTCCCTCTGATTCTCTTGGCTAATAGCCATTTATGGATGTATCCTCCATGAATTTATCTAATCCTTTTTTGAACCCAGTTATGCTTTTCACCTCCACAGTGCCCCCTGGCAATGAGTTCTTCAGGTTGACAGTGTGTTGTGCGAAGAAGTACTTCCTTATGTTTGTTTTAAACCTGCTACCTATTAATTTCATTGGGTGACCCCTAGTTCTTGTGTTAGGTGAAGGGGTAAATAACACATCCCTATTCACTTTCTCCACATCATTCAGGATTTTATAGACCTCTGTCATATCCCCCCTCAGTCGTGTCTTTTCTAACCTGAACAGTCCAAGTCTTTTTAATTGCTCCTCATATGGAAGCTATTCCATAGCCAGTCATTTTTGTTGCACTCCTCTGCTCCTTTTCCAATTCTAATACATCTTTGCTGAGATGGGGTGACTAGAACTGCCCACAAGATTCACAGTGTGGGCCACCGGGCATACCATGGATTTATATAGAGGCATTATGATATTTTCTGTCTTATTATCTGTCCCTTTCCTAATAGTTTTGAACAGTGTTAGCTTTTTTGACTGCCGCTGCACATTGAGTGGATGTTTCAGAGAACTCTCCACAGTGATTCCAAGATCCCTTTCTTGAGTACTAACAGCTAATTTAGACCCCATCATTTTGTGTGCTTAGTTGGAATTGTTTTCCAGTGTGTATTACTTTGCATTTATCAACATTTTTGTCTTTTGCTAGCTGTTCTTCAAATTCTTTTTTGGCCTGCCTAATTATACTTTTACAATTGAGTTGCGAGAGTTTATGTTGCTTTCTGTTTTCTTCAATAGGATTTGACTTCCAAATTTTAAAGGAGGCCTTTTTGTCTTTAAGCACCTCTTCTACTCTGTTGTTTAGCCATGGTGGCATTTGTTTGGTCCCATTACTGTTTGTTTGTTTTTTTTTATTTTGGGGTATACATTTAGTTTGAGCCTCTGTTACTGTGTTTTTAAATAGTTTCCATGCAGCTTGAAGGTCTTTCACTCTTTTGACTGTTTCTTTTTATTTCCATTTATCTAGCTTCTTCATTTTTGTGTAATTCCCCTTTTTGAAGTTAAAGGCTACTGTGGTGGGTTTGTTTGGTATATTCTCCTCTACAAGGATGTTAAATTCAATTACATTATGGTCGCCGTTGCTGTCACTGAGTAGTTCAGCTACATTCACTTTCTGGACTAGATCCTACACTCCACTTCAAACTAAATCAAGAATTCCCTCTCCCCTTGTGAGTTCCAAAACTAACTGCACCACGATGAAGTCATTAATGGTGTCTAGAAATTTTATCTCTGCATTCTGTTCTTATGGATACCTTACTTTCTGGGTGCCCAACTTGAGATGCCTTTGGGCCTGACGTTCAGAAGTGGTGGGTACCCACAGCTTCCATTGATGAGGAATCTGCGGGTTCCTAGTACCTCTAGAAATCAGACCGTGAGGTGTCTGATGTTGTGTGTCCAAAATTAGTGGTCACTTCTGAAATTTAGGCCCAATCCTGCAACTGCATGTGTTTGTCTGGACTACATTGCCCATGTGGAACCCACTGACTTCCAAGGGGACGCTGCACAGATATTGTTTGAAGGATCATGGCCTTAATATGAATCATTTTAAATGTTCACTGAGAGCTGATCTTCAGCACCCAGATTGCACGTTATGTAGGTTTTGGAAGTATCAGGACTTCATAGTTTATTGAAACATTTCAGTCCTTAGTATCCAATTAAAACAAAAATCTACATATTATCTCCACTCTTAGCAGTGATTTCTTTTAATGAATGTAAGACATTATTTGATTTACTTATTACTTTATACTGGTAGAAAGCTGAATCTACTCTATTTTAAAGCTCTTGGAAACACTTATAGAAATGCTAATCTGTTCTGAAAATCTAAATCAATCTTCAGAGTTAAAAACAAAATAAATACACTGCATGTTCTCTTTTATTGTATAATTTAATCTCTGCTCTCCCTACAGAGTTGATGATGTAGTGAAAAGACTATTGTCTCTGGAAATGGCAAGCCAGGTTAGTGTGTGTCTGCCTGTGTAAATGCTGGAAATTTGGTTGGCAGTGTTTTTGTAAGATCTGCCTATATGCTGAAATTTTTTTCATACTTTACTTCTCCTGGTTTGGTAGGTTTGCCAAGTGACTTCAAACCTAATGGCAAATAGTTCAAAACACTCCTGAAATTCACCTTAAAAATATCTCATTTATACTAGTAAAATACATGTATGTGCTATTATTTTTTACATATATTAAAATAAGTGAGAAAATGCTAGAAACATCACAGAAGGAACCATAGGGCTGTTGTGTGCCAGCAAATTACATCATCTTATTCTAGAAAACGATACACGTTGGCCAAAATTAATTTACAAAGGGGTTTATTGCTATTTTTCAAGTGTCTCAAAAATGCTAGGCAGATCAAAGACAAGAGAAGGCTTTCACTCCCTTGAGCTGCTTACCAGTAAATTCAAGAATGTACAACAGGAAAAGGACACAGATAACCTCAAGTTCTCCAACTGCCCTGGCAGAGACTAGGCCAAGTTCCTGGTCCTTCCTTCATCATGTTGGTGGGACCTGGAAGC
Organism: Mesoclemmys tuberculata; assembly: GCA_007922155.1. Taxonomy (NCBI): domain Eukaryota; kingdom Metazoa; phylum Chordata; order Testudines; family Chelidae; genus Mesoclemmys; species Mesoclemmys tuberculata. The sequence goes on along the minus strand of ML675715.1, from coordinate 14,988,580 downwards.
CTTTTGGTGCAATCATGGTCCATCCTACAAACTGTTAGATGTCAAAGTGCTGTTCAGATATGCTAAGAATTACTACCTTTGTGAGATGGCAGAATACAAACCTTGTGGTTAGGATTGGAGGAGTTTAATTCTTTTTATATAATTTTACAGATAGTGTCAATGTTTGTTTTTAAGCATTTTCTTTGTTTAGTTGCGGGAAATTAGGGGGGGCAGACAACAATTATTTAACAACTAGATGTTGAGATTCAGAAAGTTAAAGCTTTAAAACACAAATTGTCAACATCACGTGAAAATATACAAAGTAAATATCCTTAAATCAAACTATAATAAGTTCTCAGGCAACATTTTTCTTACCTTGCATATCTGTAAATTTCGACTGTTATCAATGGAAGTATTTTTTCATCAGTTTGTGTGGGTGTGTATAGTGAAACTGACATTTACTGACTATTACCAGTAAAAATCTATCCTTCCAAGGCTAGTCTGGTGTTGCTTAATAGCAAATTCTCTGGCTAGTTAAAGAGGGAAACTGCCAGCTTCTGAAGGGGAGAGTCATTCAGTCTGCTGGGAGGCATATCTCTGGGCATGTCAGTTAAGGCCACAAATGGGTTTTTGTGTTAGCAGGCACTCTTCTCACCCCATCTGTGTGTGTCTTAAAAAAGGGTGTTTCTTGACTTTAGGCCTAAAACTGGTCTTTCTAGTGTTCGCAGGTGAGAACTTCCTGAGTTTCTTCTCAGCTGTACTCTGGTGCTGTCACCATCTCGCACTCAGTGGCTGCTTTTCCCAACACTGTTTGCTGTCTGATGAAGCTCATGCATTGAGCAAAGCTATTCATAAAATAGTTGGCTTTTCCCTACACTTCCTCTGGACTCGTTTTGATGTCAGTGCTTTGAGGCAGTGAGGTCTCTTGCATCTAGAATAATCCCAAGTAAAATAACAAAACTGAGAGCCTTTGTTTCTGTCTGTTGCCCACAGAGGGAGAAGGTGAAGGTAAAGACACAGCAGTTGATAGAGAAGGTCAGGAGAGCTCCTAATGACAACGGTTCCTTCGAAGTGCAAAGTAAGTCCAACAGCCTGAGGGACATCCTCAGTGGAGAACATCCCTCTGCTTCTGGCCAGATGTTTCCCCTATTATTTGACCCTGGCTCCTGTGAGAACTATAAGAGCCACCTTTGTGGGAGCACTGGGGAGGTAGGGCATTGGGGGACCACTGAGGTCTGGGAGTGCTACAAGTGTAACATGCTTATCAACTGGCAAAGGGAGCAGTTTGAACTTCTAACGCGTGCCTGCAGCTGCTGCAGAGACATTGAGCCCTGGGAGGAAGAGTGGGAACCAGGGCCCTGCTGCCCCACAAGAGAAGAGTTCAGTCTGTGGGCTTCATGTAACATTGGGAATGAAGGACTTTCCAAGCTATGCCGTGGGGAGCCATGCAGTACTGCACAATACTCATTGTATTGCACAGTCTGACCTTGTACAGTCATCTGCTTGATCAATGCCTTCTCGTAAGGGAACCTCTTGTAGTTCTCTGCTTCACACCCCGGGCTGGGATCCTCTGCAACTGTTGATGTTGCTGCAATTCTTTCACAGTGCTATGTCTCTTCTGGTTTTTCCTCCATTTCTGCAACTCTGATGTTCCGTGTCCTTCTGAATGAAGCAATACTATGGGGAGGGAGTGCATGACAGGAATCGTAGCTTTTGAAAGATCACTGTTTGGTTTGGAAATAAAACCCCTTTCTGTACACATACCAATAATTTAATGAAACCCCAAAGGATGGGTGCAGAGACAGGAGACAGGCTGCTGCATGACAAGTCGTTTGACAGGGTGTAACCTTGTCCAAAATTTTGTATGGAGACGGGAGAGGTGAATCCCTCCAATCACATGGCCCGGTGTTAAAACTTGACGCAGAATCTGGCAGCCATTGTCACCCATTTTCCCCGTCTGGAAAAAAAAGATTTTTTCCTCCAGGATGGTGTGAGGCTTAGTCAAACTGCTCTCAGGTGCTAGAAAGTTCACAGTACCATCATCCCTCCTTCCCATGCTTTCCATTATAAATGCCTGTCGTTCCAGTTATAATGCTGAAGCGACTGTGTGTGGCTTAACCAGCTGCAAGCCATCCACATGGCACAAACCACCACAGCTGGTAGTTTCAGCACAAAGGCAAAGATTGATTCGGTCATGGAAACTGAACTCCTTACCTCTAGAGGCAATTCCTGCAGGCCCAGGCTGAGGTATACTGGTAGGGGGCAGTGGGTACTGCCAGTACTGAAATTTGTTACCAATTGAAATACATGTTGTTAAACAGAGTAGGCTTCTTCCCATTCCTCTGACATTGGAACCAAGTGGGGTGAAGTGAAAAATAAAGCCATCAGCAGTTAAGCGGGGCAGCAGGCATTTCAGCTTGAAAGAACATAAGAATGGCCATACTGGGTCAGACCAATGGTCTGTCTAGGCCAGTATCTTGTCTTTTGACAGTGGCCAATGCCAGGTGCTTCAGAGGGAATGAACAGAACAGGTAAATCAGCAAGTGATCCATCCCATTGGCCAGGATCTCAGTTGTTATGAAAATCATCTTAATATATAATAGACAATTTCATAATAATAATTTTAAACCTGATGTTTAGGTTTTTGGTGTTTAGTTTGGAAGGTTTGTTTTGCATTTTACTTACTAATTCTGTGCAAATATCCGAAGTTCTGCGTAAATTGGATCCCCAAAGAGTATTTGCTGTACTGTGTCAGAAGCCTGAAATAGCATCAGTGGCAGAGAATGCATTGCTGCTTTCATGCAATCTCTCCTTTGTATTTTATAGCTGCTATTTTGACTGCCAAGATTCAAACTTACCAGGAGCACCTTCAGAAACACCCCAAGGTAATTCTCATTTTATATATATAATCTACCAGGTTGAAACCAGCCAGAGGGTCTTGGGCTTTGGTTCAGAATGAGAGGATTTGAATTGTATGGGGGAATCCTAAAAACAGCTGTATCTCCTCCCTTCTAAAGCATTGAGGTCACTGGTAGGGATTGAAGCTGGAGGATACTGTAGCCAGTAGGTCATGTTTCAAGGACTGCTTTGAGTGTTGCTGCACCAGACTGGAGAATCTATGGATCACAGTTGCATTTTCAAATATTTAAATTTGTCCCTTTTTTTTCCTTGAGCAATGAAAACCACTAACTAGATGCATTTGAATTAACAGTTAAACTAAATCATGCTGCTAGTGCAGATAGGCTTTTCATTTGTTTGTTATTTAACACTTTGCATTTATGTATTTCATTCCCTTCTGGCTATAGACCATTTTTACCAATATTTATCTCAATGGCACAATGGCTTAAAATCTAGTCTGTTATTTTAAGACCCTAAGGTTCAAAGTCCAAACTTGGATCAGCAGCAAAAATTAGTTTTTGGATAAATCACCCTTAGGTTCTTGGTGCAATTGTACTGCTTGAAAATGTGTTAACAAAATATGCCCCAAAATCGTGCCTCATTTTCTCACTGTAAAATAGTTCCCTGTTTGTTCTTAAATTTATGGAATTAAAATCTTTGAGGTCTGGTCTACACTACAGAGTTAAGTCGATGAAAGGCAGCTGACATCGACCTGATTATGGTAGTGTCTACACTTAAATTTTGCTCCCACTGACATAATTGCCCTGCTCCACTGACTTAGTAACTCCACCTCCATGAGTATTGTAGGGTCATGGTTGATGCATTGTCAGCGAAAACACTGTGTTGTTTATGTCGACTGTTACACACTTTCAGGAGCTATCCCCAATGCCTCACACTTGACAGTACAATCAATACAAGTCATTCTGGTGAGGATGCACACTGCCAAGATAAGGAGCAAAGTGTAGATACACACAAGCAATGTAATTACTGTGGTGCTGTATGCCAGTGTAAGTTAGGTCGACTTAATTTTGTAGTGTAGACATCGCCTAAGAAGGTAAGGGTTGTTATACTGGACTGGGATCCAGCTAGACCAATATTCAGCCTGTAGCAGCAGTTGTAAATTATGTTTCAGCAGAAAACAGAAACCCTTGAAATGTACTTGGTTGAGTGTGCAAGAGTTGTGCAGATAGTATGGGGAAGGGATGGCTTCTGAATTTCTGCAGGAAATTCTTTCGCCCCTGAAGCAGGAGATTCCCCTAATAGCATGGATGAATTATCCAAACTCCTTTGCAAAGGACTGAACCCGTAGACCCTGCCAGCTCAAACCAGTCCCAAATTAAGACTCTGTGAAAACACAGCTAAATGATTCTATAGGATTTTTGGAACAATAAATGTCAGTGGAAGCAAATACTTTAGCCAGTAAGACTTCCCCTGCAGTCTTTGGCACCTGGCAATTGCAGTTTATGCTAGTGCAGAGGAACATGAAAGTGAAATTGAGCAGAAAAAGGGAATATATAAATTGAAACTGACTTTCCAGCAGAAACATTCTAAATGAAAAGTAAAAAGCATTGAGTGGAAAATTAGACTTTTTCAAATTTTCTTATAAGAATCTTAGGTGCAGGTAATATCCTGCCAAAGAAAACTGTTCTAAAACTATTACTTTAACCTGACTGGGTCCCCTTCAACAATAACCCAGGCTGTTGTAATTCCATTCCAATGAATAGTTCACAATCTGACTGCAACTAATGAATTTTAAATCCTCTGCAGGACAAAAAAAACCGGCGTCACATGCTAATGGCCATAGATCGCCGGAGGAAACTGCTCAAGTACCTGCGTCGCACCCGCTATGATGTCTTTGAGAACACGTGCAAGCAGCTGGGCATCCAGTACACATTTCCACCACTCTATTACAGAAGAATGACCCGACGATGGGTTGCTAAGAAGGCTTTCTGCCTCCAGGTATGAAATGGAACTAGCCAGCCAGTGGCGTTCTGTGGGTCTCCGGCACCCGGGGTCCAAGCCTGGGCTGAGGTGTTTGGGGAGGGAGGTTGTGGTTCTATCCTGGATTTAGGGTTTCAAGTTTGATAATCAGTCTGGGATATGATCTGAGTTTGAAAAATTAATGAAGATGTCTGTATAATGAAAGATATGAGCTCTCCAAACAGCTGAATAGAAGGTGAGTTAGGAATGGATGTGCAGGAGTCACTAGGTCGGATACAAGTGCCGCCTGCTTTTTAACTGTCAGAAAGCTTCAGGTTTTGTTGCTCAATTGCTATAAATGAGAGGGACTGCTCTGAATTGCAAACTTGGGACAAAACCACTTCTTCAAAGTCTCATTAGAAGAATTGGTATGTAGAAGTGAAAGTGTGCAAGTTAGTGTGACTTCTTGAGAAGGGATGTGGGCCTCAACTGTTGACCAGAGTCGAACTCATGATCTACGCTAGTGAGAGCAGAAGCAAAAAACTGCATTTTAAAAAAATCCTGAAAACTAATACAGTACTTTGGCCCAGCAAAAGATTAGCTTCATGGAAATGAACATATAAACTGGAACTCTAGTATTTGGAGTCCCAGAAGGTGAGGGCATGCCAGATGTGCTTTTTATTGAGATGTGCTATGTCCCTTCTAAACCTGGATAGGAAAGATCAATTAAATCCTGTAAGTTCCTGCATACTTGTGGCCTGATGTTAAAACAGTTTTGAACAAACATATACAATCTTCATTCTTCCCTTCCCCCCATCACACTCCTGCAGGTTTTTAAGGAGGTACAGAAACTGAAAGCACCTGAGCGGCTAAAGCAGAGACAAGAATGGCAAGCAAAAGCCAGGATCGCCAAGGAGCAGGCATTGAAAAGTGAAGGGACCCCAGTGTAGCAGCACCCGGAGCAGATCTTACAGTCTGTGCCTGCATGTGAAAAGTAATTTGTCCCTCCAAAACACAATAAATGATTTTTAAAGCTACCATTTCCTATTTCTTGGTGTGGGAGAGGGCAGGGGTGTCTGTGGTGTGTTCTCTGTATCACGTGTGAGTGATCAAAAACCCTGACTTTGTAATGGAAGTAGGGTGTGCTTTCTTAGCCTTGTTCTCAAGGACTGTGCTAAGAAAACTCTACTTTTGGGGGTCCCACTCCATCTTAGGTTGGTGAGTGATCGTGTTTTTGACACGAAGCTCCCTCCCTTTTGATAGGCATCTAGCTCCTTTTATCACAGAGTGCATCATTAGCTTGGAGAACTTTCTACCACATATTCCGGACACAAGAAGTTAGCAGAATTCAACCAATGATGTGACATTTCTGTGTGTAATAAGTGAGAGGAGGATCAGTTACAGGAAGTTAGCCAACTCATATTTTAAACCCCTGCAAGTTACACTTTGAATACATTTACCCTTCTGGTTCTCTTGAAAGTGAGAAGACAAAGCTTTGAGGTAAGTGGATCTTTTTTCATTTCAACATGTACATAAATTACATGTTAAATTACTCTTCTAATAAACCATTTCTAGTACATATTAGCCAAGTACGATATTGCGTATTAATTTGTCATACATCCAGAACTTTAAAAGCTGCTCTTTGAGATGCATTCTAGCCTTCAGAAGGAATGCTGTTTACTTATTGTGACTGTATCTATTTTCCCTATGACCCACCTCATTGAAAAGTGTTCTGATTGATACACCAGAGAGCTAGCTGAAAATATTTTATCTTCTGGATTTTAATATAGAGGGGTTTTGGTTTGTTTTTAAATCCCAGTTTAGTAATTTGGAAACGGTTCCTAGGATAATCGAATATGGCCATGCACTGATATCTGGGGTAAACTAGCACCTATAGATAACTGACCACAGCTGTAAACTTACAATGAATCTTGTATGCTGACTTCAGCCAGTACAGACTGGCTAAGGTCACTTACCCTTTGTGTCCAGTCCCCCTTTTATAAAATGGAGAGGACACTGACTTACTTCACATGAGAATCTGCGGACTCATGTTTCTCTCTTGTAAGTGCTTAGGCTTATTGATTCTTTAAGGAGCAAACATGACCTGTAGCTGCACCTTGGGCTTCGTTTGCAGAGGCTGCACTGAGCACTAGACAATGTCCCAGACTGTGATCATCCAACAACCTGGCCCTGCCGTCATGTCCCAAACGGGTGACTGGAGCACCGGGAGGTATCAGTGTTGTGAAGACTGTGCTACATGTAAGTACAATACTAGCTGCATTTGGGATGCATTTTGGAGGCAAGCCAGATGATCTCTCATGTGACAGGTCTGCTGACTGCTGAGACGGTTTGACTTGCAGCAAGCACTGGGCGGGCATTTCTGTGAAGATACTAAACACGGGAAAATGGAGAGGGCTGAGACCTGACTTCATGGTATTGAAGTTGAATAAGTAAAGGGAGGGAGAAGAAATATGGTTCTATTACTAATGGTTCACAACCCCATGTTGGAAAAACTCAAAAGATGAATGACTGCTGTTCAGTACACTGTTTGTGCATCCTCTTCTTTTGAAGGCTGTTTGGGGTTCGTTTGCCCAACACTTCTGTCATGTTACGTGGCAAACAAGTATGGAGAGAACTGCTGCCTTGGCATCACTTTGGGAGGCATGACGGCATTGCGAACTCACATGCGCCTCTCTTACGGCATCCAGGTAGCTCTGCTTTTTGGGAAATTTCACTTCTTGGCATGTGCTGTGTGTTTTTAGGAATAGTTAAGCTAGATCTGGCTATCAGAGCAGCAGGATTCCATTTAGATTGTGAAATGGACATAAATGGATAAAGGAAGCACTAACAGCACTGAATGGAAACTGACAGAGGGTAATCTTTGCTGTGGAGCTGCCTAACATTTTCTGAGAATAAGAACATATCTGCTGTATTGGATGAAAGCTTATGCCCATAAAGTTCTGCACCCTAGTCTGTTGGTGGGCAAGGCCTGCTGTTTCAGAGGAGGCCAACAACCCCATCCCGTTACACAGTTCAACAATTGTACAGTGCATTACATGGGAAGGAAAGACTCCCTCCTGATCCCTGTGATGATTTTCTTGCACCCTGATTATTGAAATTTTATTACCCTTTTCTCCCCAATGATATCTGGATAACTTCAAATGTTATTGCTTGCCCCATAATTCTGCTACAGCATTTGCCCTCCTGTGGGCAGTGATTTCCATGGCCCACCACATGCTTTGTGATGTCATTTGTTCTGTCAATTCCTGTCATTTGTTCTAAAATTGTCCACCACTTGATCAATTGAATTCCCATTCCTTGGCTTGTTTTCCAAGATAAATCGCTGAATTCTATACCCAGAGTGGGGAAATGTTTCTATGTTAAAGACCTGTCTGATCACACTAGCTACTTAACCCTACTGGAACCTCCTTTGTATCTAATGGTTCAACCAAATGAGTGAATAAGAGGTGTTAGACATAGATACATCCTGTTAGTCCATCTGATTGGTAGAGATTAAGGCTTCAGTTTGTAGAACAAAAATGATTATGAAACAACACACTTCATCCAGGTTTGGACCAGCTACTTTATCATTTGCTAGGAACTTTGATAGAGAGTGATGTGAAAATCCCTGACTTTTGAACAGATTTTAATATCTGCTGTTAATTCCTTACTTCCACACTTGCAAAACCTACACAAATGAGCTTGTTCTGGTATGCAACAGCACAAATAACTGATTCCTGTGGAGAGGGATATGCAGGTCTCTTTTTCAACACTACAGTTTCTCTTTCTCTAGCAAATCGTTACATTACAAAACACTTTGTCATGCTGAGGAAGTGGAGAGAGGTCCTGTGGCTGGAAACAGTAGCATGGTCTCTCTCTCTCTCTCTGAGTTGAGGACCGCAGTTAGAACTGTTGGGCCTTCGCTCTGGTATTCAGCCCAAACTGCTTCCCCTTTGCATTGTCGAACAAGAAATACATGAGGGGCACCTCAGAAAATAATACGTTTCCATCCAGGTCCTTAAAATAACAGTACTAGAATCCATCTCTGACTGTGGAGTAATATACAGTATTGAGGAATGCAGCTGTTCTTTCATCAGTTCTGGTTTCACTGAGGAAGCCACAGATGGGGAGGAAGATTTGGTACTACCTTTAATGAACAAATTCAAGTAAATCTGTTAGGGAACTGGGTGAGAACTGGCCTATGAAGCCTCTCATCTCCAAGTCACTGGATGAAAATTGTCAAGGTTGTTAATTATCAAAAGTCATTAATGTTTGATAGCACTTTGCCCTTGATGTGAAGTGAGTTAGTGGTCTCAATCCAGTTGCTATTGGCCATCAGCTTCTTGACAAACTGCTCAAGTGGCTCGTAGCTGCGAAAAGTGTGTCCAATCCAGTTGGAGCAAGTCTATACCTGGTATAATTAGGTTATGTTGGTGGATTTTTTAAAACAAATCTGGAGCAAACCTTGTATTCTGCGGGATAGATATATATTATTCAGACAAGGCTTTGCCCAGGGGAAGTAGATGCTTATATATAAAAAATTCCTACCTGCAGTACACAACAGGTGTCCCCAAGCCATATAAAAGCACACATCTGTGACCATTTCTAATCAACACCACAGAATCTGGATTTAGGATATGGTTGATGATGATCCTCTCATTTTCTCTGGCTTACCCAGGGAACTGTCTGCAACGACGTGCTGGCGATGTGCTTTTGTGGCCCTTGTGAGGTATGCAGAATGGCTCGCGAAATGAACATCCGCAGTCCCCACTAAAGGTGAAGAGCACCGTGAGGTGGGTGAAATCCCAGATGCTCCATTGCCCTTGTTCACTGCCCGAATGATCTCACTCTGGTCTAAGGCCCTGGCCCCTCAGTGCCATTGGGTGGAGTGTTTCCATTAGAGGATGTGGCTGCGGGACAGGAGATACAGCTAG
>ML675715.1:14962052-14973900 GCA_007922155.1 Mesoclemmys tuberculata | reverse complement strand
CAGTGAACTTTCTAGGCAAATCTGAATGTCTTTGTTGATTAACCTTATAGAAATACAAGCATGTGACTGCATGAGTTCTGTGAGCATTGTTCATGTGTAAAATGCAGGCAATAATCATGTATGCTGCTTAGCTGTATTTCTGTAAGGTTATTCCCAATTCCCAAACCATCCCTGCATCTTAATTAGTCACCAGTTCCCTGGGCCCAACACCTCTTTGAGCAGCTTCCTTTTAATAGTTATGATTCATAGTTTTCAGAATAAAGCCTTCAGGGTTCTCTGTATAGTGAGTTAAGGTGCTTATCACTATGGTATCTGTGTTCAAGTGATACTGATGTGTGAATATGCTGGAGTTTGTTTTCATTCTTCTCTGTGGCTCCACGATGTGTTCTGTGCAGTTACATGTTCTTGCAGCATTTAAAATGTACTAGCATATTAAAAGGCTCTGTAGCACTCTATTGTAACACATACAAAAGTGGGATGAGGAAAATAAAAGGAGACTATTGATATGGTCAAGGCACAAATGGGGATTTTCCATGAAGATCAATCAGTAAAGCTTTAATACTTTCATTGTGTCATGATTATACAGTAAAAACATACAGTATCCACTGCTGGATACTACTCTTAAAAGGAATTATCCCCGAGGAGTCAGCAGTCCAAAATCACAAGGTTCAGTTGTTGATGATACCCTGATGATTTAGGCTTCACCCACCTTCATCTACTCCATTGACTTCAGTTATTTATCATTAATATAAAATTGTTCATGCTTACCCAATGAATAGCTAAAGGAGCTGCTGGTGTCTGAAGCAGTAACAAGTGATTGGCAGACTGTAATGTGAACGTTTATGTACCTGTTGTTCGCAGCTGGAGTCAGTTATAACCTTGGCTGTCAGCCGTTGTGTACCTGGATTTTGTTTTAAATGGAAACTTGTCGCAGGTAAAATGTGTAACTGTTTTGGTCTTGGATTATTATCGTGGCTGACTTGAATGTAATCTGAGAAGCATGAGCTTTATCAAGACAGCAAGTTATCAGCCTCATGTCATGCATGTGAGCCATGTATTGTAAAACTGCCCTAGAAACTGAGATGTGTGGGTCACAAATGATGTGACATGATCATGGAGAAGACCTCTGTGAATCCTGTGTCTTCTCTCTCTCATCCATTACGTTCTCTGCTTGTGGGAATGTCTCCTCTGCACTTGGATCCCTTTCTCTGGTCCCGCTTGCTGAGCTCTCTTTGTGCTTAGCTGCCTTTATGCTGAATTGCTTGGAGTGTCCTTATTCCTGAGAGGACACGCCTGTTTTTTCATTTTCCTGAACTAGAATGGCTAACGTTCTCCTCAGGAGAACCTACATTCTGGGATCCCCTTGCTTGATCCAAGGCTATTGTCTTTAGTTCCTGTAAAGAAATTAATACATTTCACTACCAAAAGTGTATTGTCAAGGTTGGTTTTTTAAATGATACGGGGGTTGCCTGTGCCCCTTTTACATTGACAATTTGTTGCTTTCATGGTTCCACTTTAAGAAATATGAGTGGTTTTAATTGTAGGAATTAATTTATCTAAGGATTGATGTGTGGTTAATACAAGTCGTCCCATTCCATTCCATTGTGAAACACTTACAGACAAGACTTCGAGTATTGCTGCAACTCCAAATAGAATTGGTCTGCTATCTATTTGGATGGCACTGTTTTTCCTAAGTAACAGGTTAAGGAGAAGACCTTAATGGATATAGGTGGGCACAAAAAGTGAGCAATGTTTGCAAACAGCTATAAAATATTCATGTTAGTATTGTCCTAGGGGCAAAAGGTCTGATTTTTTTCATTTCTGACCAGCTGCAAAATAAAATATGTAATGATTGATACTTAATAGATATTGGATTTTCTTCATTCCTAAAGGGATGTTGGATTAAGAGTCTTTGCACTGCTGTGAAGCAAACTTTTCTGGTGAGGATTGACAAATAAAATGTTTTATGGACAATAAATTCCAAAAGGAGGCAGTGGGGGGGAAGAAAATCCTTTTAATTCATAGTTGGCTTTATTTGGGTTACTGCTTCTCAGAAGCTGAGAATCAATTGGGATCACATTAAGTGTCTTCAGATGCCCACAAGGGGAAATACTGTTCTGCAGCTTTGTAAATATTACCTCCAAGGAAGCATAGAGGAAATTGCATCAGTAATGACTTGCACTCCAGCACCTTGAATTGTCTGTTTCCAGGTTCTCAGCACCTGAACAGTACCTAGCAACAGCCCTGGATATTTCCAGTATTACTTAGGGCCAGAGAAGGTGAAAACAGCTGCTACATAAACCTCTCCTTTCCACTGTTGCGCAGTAAACCCACTCACCACCACCCATTGTAGTAAGCAAGCACATCTAACTCAACCAACAAGAAGTAATGACAGTATTGCCACCGTGTGTCTGTTCTCTTTGACTTCTGCCCTGTGCTTCCGGTAATCCTCTTTCAATTTGCTAGCTTCGCTAACTTCGGTAGTGGTCATCTGCTTAGAAGAGCCTTTATTCTTGCTCTGTAGTCTTGATGTGAATTGCAATATTAGCTTTCATTCAGTATTTCCATAATAGGGAGTGAGAGTTTGGGTGTGATACAGAGTGTAGGGCCAAATTCCGTACTGAAGACAATGGAGTTGCACCTCCTTGCATCACTGCTATTTTTGTCCCTACTGCTAACCTTTTCAGAAAGGCAGTGTAACCTGATGGCTAGAGCAGAGCCCTGCAAGTAAAGACTCTGTGGTTCTGTTCTTTGTGCTGTCACTTAGCAGCTCTGTGTCTCAATACAGAAACACAAAAAAGTAATACTCACTTCATAGGATTGTTGTGAAGCTTAATAAATGTTTGTGAAGTGCTTTGAGATGCTCAAATGAAACCCACAGTGGAAGAGCTCAGTATTATCTTCCAATGGTGCCAATGTTTGAAATGCTTCCCTTACCACCAAAAGTCCAAATCTGTTCAATGCAAAAACCTCAAAGGAGGAACCTTGAATCATTTGATAGACTTCTGTTAAAAAGAGGAAAAGAGATTGATTACCTACATTTCTAAAGTGAGAAAAGGGTCAGCTGGTCAGTATGGTCAGCTGACCATAGTTTATTTTAAGATGGTAATGTGAAAGTCTAATATAATTTAGAACCACAAAGCTTTCCCTATGGAGTAGAATTACAGCTAAATAGGCATTAGATGTAGCATCAGCCTATGCACAGAACCTGACATTTCTAATTTAAATTAAAAAAGGAAAGTGATAGATGTGTCTTTAAAAACAATGCATCAAAAAGAGGCTTATTCCCATCAGGAAAAAAAAAAGTTTGTTCCTATGGCTATGTCTACACTGCAGACTTCTGCCAGCCCAGCTTTGTCATTCGCAATGAAGAGGTGTGATCCCTGACCCACAGAGCTATACCAACAGAAACTCCTAGTGTAAACACATTTATACTGGCAGAACTGTGCTTTTACCAGTATAGTTTGTTTCTCTCATGAGAAGTGATTTTGCTATACCATAAAAAAAGACAGCTTTGCTGGTTTAGCTGCATCCACAACAGGAGTGCTTTGCTGGTATAGTATACCAGTATTTTTTTTCTCTTGTAGCTTTGTGTGTGGTTTGCATAGGTAATAGTTCATATGAATCCTCACACACCTGACTGTGTCCTCCATGTGGAACAAAATAGAGCATTAGCTATTTCTGAAGACTGTCAAGTACAGAAAATCAACAAGATGGGTTATTTTGTCTTTACAGTTATGAATGATATCATCACAACTATGTTCAATAAAAAGTTTTTGGAGGAGCTGTTTAAACCACAGGAACTCTATTCCAAGAAAGCCCTGAGAACAGTGTATGACCGGCTGGCTCATGCTTCAATCATGAGGCTGAACCAGGCAAGCATGGATAAGGTAAAAAACATGTCTTCCCCACATAAATTATTCTGTATGTTAGAAGCCATTTGTTGCTTTCTTCGATGCTGCTTTTGACTGGGTGTTGGTTGCAGTAGAATATTTTTATATCATTCTAATTTATCAAGCATTTTGTGACAGAAATCCTCCTTGCAAAACTTCCTCCTCATTGCTTTCTTTCTAAGCCTAGGCAAGGTGTTAGAAAATGCACTGTAGTACCAGACATATTAAGATAACTCAAAACAACAACCAATTCAAAACTCTGTTTCTGCTTTGACAATATGAAAGTGTTTGATTTGGGCTATTCGTTACGTGCATCTTAATTTTAACTGTGTTACAGTTTCGGCATCTCCAAATTCATACCCTCAATTTTGCATGGGCCTGAATCTGTACCTGCAAAGAGTATTTCTACATGCAAATTGTGGCTATGACTAAGGAGGTTCAGGGAAGCCCCTGTGAACATTTTACCTTATGGGTAGAGGTTCTGAAAATTAAATTCTGCGTGTAAGAGGTATGTTCAAATCCTACCAAAGGAATAAAAGGTCATAGCTCTTTCCATACAGGTATTGTGATGAGTTTTCAAAGTCACTTTCCAGATGAATCTTGATTTGACAGTGAGATTTGAACAGGTGGTGTTGATCTAGGCTTTTTGAGCTAACCATTTTCCCTTAATTATTTTACAGCTGTATGATCTTATGACTATGGCTTTCAAATACCAAGTTCTGCTCTGTCCTCGGCCCAAAGACATACTGCTAGTTACTTTCAATCACCTGGATGCTATCAAGGATTTTATACGAGACTCCCCTAACATTCTTAACCAAGTGGATGAAACCTTTCGACAGCTAATTGATGTAAGAACTCTATGATTGGATGAACCATGGACTTCACGTTGTTTGTTTTTTCCCTTTTTTCAGCTAATTTTAGAGACATTAAATACCATGTTGATGAGTGGCTCGTTGAATGTGGAACTTGTCTTTCAACCTTAGGGAACAACTCAAATCATTTGGTTGCCCCTCTGAAACCGAAGGAAGTAGATTTGGTTTTCAGTTTTTAATATTTCCTAATCTTTTTTTTTTTTTACTCTGTTTTGCTTTGGAAGGCAAGTGATTGATATATTCTAATAATACATAATGGTGAAGAAAGGCTCTGAAGAGTTTTCTTGAGACTGCGCAGTTTAGAATTTCAATGTTATTTTCATATTGGCTCACATTTCAGGTCTGATCCAGTGCCCATCAAAGTTTAAAAGTCTTTCCGTTGATTTCAGTAGGGCCTGAGTTGGAAGTGGTTTGCGAACGACTGCTTATCACACTGACCTGCACTGGTTTTTTTATTTGCAACCCAGTTTTGACATTTTGTGGCCCCACTGGACTAGATGGAACAGGCTGTTCGAAGAGGTGTTAAGAAACATTACAGTTATAATTTTCTTTCCTGTTTTCTAGATATACAGTTGTCTCTCTGCTGGTGAATTTCAGCTGATCAGGCAAACACTCCTAATTTTCTTTCAGGACATGCACATCCGGGTAAGTGACCCATTTAATTAGCTGATCGAAACAGTAAGTTTGATTTTGTGGCAATAAAATGTAGGTATTTTGTTATAATTACATTTTAAAAGAGAGGTGTATTTGCTGCTTGGGCTTGTAACTTACATTGATGTGCTTGATCTCTCTGTAACTCCAAAAACTGAGCACAATATAAATAACAAGCGTGCTCAATAGTTCTTACTAAATGAATATCCCATTCGCTAGAATGTTATGAAAAGCAGCTACTGCCCACACTCAGCTGCAGTTCTTTAAATACTAATGTACAGACTGTTTTCTGGACTTGGGTTTTTCATTACTAGGAGATGTCACAAACCCCAAAATACCTGTTTATATACAAACTCGTTGACTGACAAAAATCTTTCTTTTTAATTAAAATCTTGACTAAGAAACCACAAGAAACTGGGGATTGACATTCTTAAATAAAAGAAAGGGTTCTGTTTTATTCCTTTGAATATAATCAGTTAACCTAAAGTTATAGTAATACTTTTAGTCCCTAGGTCATGACTGAAATGTGACTATTGTTGGCCTGATCCCAAAGTCCTTTCACATACCAGCCTGCCTTTGATTTTGGCAGGGATTACCATGCAGGATCAGGCCCCAAGTGATTTATATCATGAGTTGTTTGACTGGCATTTTATGGGTGGATTGTTTCTTTGCAGGTCTCCATCTTTCTCAAGGATAAAGTACAAAACTCGAATGGTCGTTTTGTACTGCCAATATCAGGTCCAGTTCCATGGGGAACAGAAGTTCCAGGCCTCATCAGGTGATTTCTGGACCATTATTTATTATGTATGTAGATCCTCCAGTGTGCATGGCTGCCCCCAAAGGAGTAGTTGGTACCAACTGTAATGAGAATATTTGTCCAGTAGGAAGTGCACCAAAGCTATTGTTAATTTTGCATAGACCACTGAACATCTGCTCGATCTTAATTACTTATGTAGGGCAGGGTTTGGAACAAGTGACCAAACTGCCCTTTTTTTACTCTTTTATAATTACACCACTGCCTATTATCAACTTAGTCGTTTTTGATAGGAGTATCAAACATTTGGTAGAAGAGAGCTTAATTCCCCCCCCAGTATGTCTTGAGATAACAGTAATTTATTTTTATTCCTTTAAGGATGTTTAATTGCAACGGAGATGAAGTTAAAAGGGTTGAATTTACCAATGGTGGAAATTATATCAGTCCACAAAGAGAAGGTTCATTTGATCTTTATGGAGACAGAGTGCTTAAACTAGGGACAAATATGTAAGTAAATTATCCTATATAGAAACTACACATAAAATTCTTAATGAAATCTGCAGGAGGTCAGCCTTGAAGAGAAATGGCACTTGATTTGTTGAAGAAAATATGTCCTCATCAATATTTATTTCTCATTGTCTTGTTTATGCCACTTCTGCTGCTCTTTATCAGCTTGACACCTTTAGTTTAGTGATCTCCTCCTGGGAGGAGAATATAAGAAATAGCAGGAGCTATGTATGGATGTGTATAAACAGCCCTGGAAAAGAAACAGCAAAATCTCAACACATGTCCACAGCAGAGCTGAGGAATGACTGGATCTGGTTTAGTAGTGCACATTCTGTGAGCTGAATGTAATTATCACTTAGATTGCATTCAGGGAATAATTTTGATGACATATATTTCTTTTGAGTAATTTTGCCGTTCAGGAAAGAAGAGTTGGAAGTGGTTTTTGCCCACTTGTACTTTTTCTTCACTCAAGCACTTTAACCCAGAAGGTGTGTCAGAAAACTGAATTGGAACTGCTCATTCCAATTATTCACTATTATTCACCAGAAAAGGATGTATGGATATATTTTATCATCCAGAAAACATATTTGGATCCTATACAGACGGAGGGAAGTCTCCTTGTCTCCTGCCCTGTCCACAGGAACTGATTACTCTCTTCCATGCATACAATAACTCTTTTATGTTTCCCTTTAGGTACAGTGTTAGTCGGCCAGTAGAGACGCATATGTCAGGAGCATCCAAAAGTTTGGCATCCCACACAAAGGTTGGATGTCCTTCTATCCCATCCGTGCAGTGCTGAATTATTGACCTCAGTGACATTCTATGGCAATAAGTATTTTGGTCTAATTACGCATTTTGAGAAAAAGTATGTTCTTTTATCAATTTTGGATTTGCCACCTTTTTAATTTAGCATAAGAACAGCCACACTAAGTCAGACTAGCCCATCTAGCCCCATATCCTGTCTTCTGACAGTGGCCAATGCCAGGTGCTTCAGAGGGAATGAATAGAACAGGTAATCATCAAGTGATCCATTCAATCTCCCTTTGTTCTTTTATGAGATGTGGAGAACAGAAACTCCCAACCTTCCTTTTCTAGACCATTATTTATCTACTTTTCTCATGTCCCCTCCTACGCATCTCCTTTTTTTAGGTAAACAATCCCAATCTCTTCAGGCTCTGTATATAGGAGAGTTTTGCCAGGCCTCTACATTGTCAGCCTTCTCTGAACCCCCTCTAATTTTGCACCATCCTTGAAGCAATGGAGTCACCAGAACTGTACAGAGCATATTAGAGGAGGCGAGACCAGTGGATTATATCATGGCATTATAATTTTTTCTGTATTGTTATTTTGTCCCCTAATCAGTTCTATTGAAAGAATAGGAAGTTGGTTTTACAGATTTCTCAGCAGTTCGATTTAGCCATGAAATTATTTGTCCTGTATGTTTAAATTTAGTTTGTGTCCATATGTGCAAAACATCAGTCAGCTACCATATTGCTACCATAATATAACATATTTAATAATAATATCAGTCTGAAAAATGTTTTTCTTTACAATATCAGGAACCAGCAAAATGAGCATAGTCCTTTTTCTATGTATTCATCCAATGAACCCATTATTGTTTTCTGCAGGAGAATGCAGCCCCTAATCCTCTTGCTAAAGAAGAACTGAACTTTTTGGCTAGACTAATGGGAGGCCTGGAGATCAAAAAACCCAACAGCAGTGAGCCAGGATTCCGATTAAATCTATTCACAACAGACGAGGAGGAAGAGTATGCTTAATTCCAATGCAATTTTGTGTGTGTGGTTTTGATATTGGGGAGAGGCACAGCATTGACAGTCCTGGGGACTGAAGCCCTTTTTCCATAGAGTAGGTACAGCACAGGGCAAGCCTTCTAAGATGGCTCAATCCTGACCTGGATGGAACCTCTCTAGGGACAAGAGAGGAATTCAGTCTCTCTGGTGTGTTCATACCTTGGCCTCTGTTGAGATTACCAGCCAGGAATCCAGTTAGCACAAGTGGATGTGGAGTCTTCTCCACTGTAAAGTGACTGAGGTCTCTAATTCCCTATTGGATAGTAATGACTTGATTACTAGTGACCTGGTAGATTTCCAATCTTCCTCCAGCTCCTTTTAAGCAAATAAACATTTTATTATCTCCTTAATGACAGTTCAGCCTTTCTGGTCTCTCAGCTTTAAAGGATAAAGGATTTTTTGCTGGCTGGTGGGGAGCAGAGGAAGCTTCCATTCTGTTGTCTGATTAGTTAAAGCAGGGGTCGGCAACCTGCGGCTCCGGAGCCGCATGCGGCTCTTCAGCCGCGGTAAGCTATGTTTTGCAGCTCCAGACTATGGCTCTTTTGATACTAAAGGTTGCCAACCCCTGAGTTAAAGTTAGCTGGGTGTGCTGCACTAGAGAAAATCTAGCATCTCTCTGTAGTTTGCACAGGAAACATGGATGTGTAGGAATTGCCATATGAAGTAAATTAATTGTATATAAAGTGTCCAGCCATTGAATTATCGAATCTTACCAACAAGTTGTTGTTCCCTTCACTCCCCCTCATCTATAATACATATGAGAGTAAACAAACTTTTTTTATGCTTTCAATCAGATATGCAGCATTGACCAGGCCTGAAGAGTTATCTTATAAAGTTATCAACATACAAGCAACCCAGGTATGTACACTGTATTTCAAATTGTTGATCTTTATCATCTCTTTGTTTCTGAGAAAATAATTTATCCTAAAGATGAATTTGATAAATATTTAAAATATTAATGTATTTTGACAAAACCCAGTTAAGATCACAGATCAGCAATGGAAATTATGTGCAGTGTTAGCAATTACAAAGTAATAGAATTTTAAATCTATTAGATATTTTCAGTTGTATCTGCTTTACTCACCTGCCAAAGCACAAAGTTTTAAAAATACATAGGCTAGAGAAGGCAGATCTGATGGATCACTTTCCTGCTCCTGTGGCCCTACACCTGCAGATACTTTAGCTCCAGCTTACCTTTAAGCAGATGGTTGTCACGTGAGTTCTGTGTTCTGATTCCAGTCCTGTGGTCTGCACAGGGCAGAACTGCAAGGGGAGGCTCTGTCATTAGCTGTGCTAAGGGAAACACAATGGCCTGTATTATCATTAACCAAGACACTTGGTTTTATTTGTAGCGTTTACAAAAGTGGTGGTTCAACAGGGTTTTTTCATTTCTCTGTAACTGAAAAGTATCTTTTATCTTAAACATACTTTTTATGTTAAAATATATAAAATTCAGAAGACGGAGGGCTTTTCTAATGTTGTTATAACCATTGTAAATTTGGTCAAATTTTGGACCTTAAATCTTGAGATGGACTCTTTGAACACAGTTAGCTTGACAATAATTGTGGAATCAAGGATTTAGATGTTGAGGTTTTTTTCCTTTTAAACAGGATCAACAGCAGAATGAAGAGCTGACTCGAATCATGGGAGAGTTTGAGGTGGCAGAGCGGCCCAGTCTGAGCACAAGCAAGGGAGATGATTTACTGGCTATGATGGATGAATTATGATACTCTGCTTCCCAGAGACTCAGGCAGAACAAGCTGTTTGTTTAGTCAGTTACAATTTGACACAGACAGAAATCTGCTGCTAGTCTCCTACCACATGGAGCTGTTACAAATCCTGTCTGTTTGTGTCATGACTGATTGCACAGGCTAACCTCAGAGTCCAGAATCGCAGTCTGGGTAGCATTGATACACATTCTACCAGAACCTGATTTTAGATGTGACCTTTCAATATTTGCCTCCTTCATTTTCTGTGAAAGCTCTAGATTGTTCCATGCCTCAGATTTAGAAGTTTGAGTAATTAAAGGGAAGAGGAAGGGGGCATTCATGTTCTGCCCTTGGGGGGAGAGGGGGGGGGGAGTCTGGATATTTTAGATGCCATTTATAACGAGAAATGTGAAGCTTGGTGTAATATATACTAGCTTGTGTAGGGTTCTTAAGTAGTAGTGAAAGGAACAGCCCTTTGCCACTGGAGGCCAGAGAAGAGTGTTTGTTTGAATGCGCGTAGCTGTCTGTGCACCATTAAACAGTAGCAGCCTCTTTTTTGCTGCACCCATAACGAGGCCTGGAAATTACCTGCCATCGAAGAAGTGTCGATGGTGTTTGTATTTGTATGGGCTCAACGTATCTGTCACGTCTCAGTGAGCTCTGCAGCACTATCCCCCACCCCGGCTGTTCCTGGCTCAGCCCCGCCGCAGGCGCTGAGCTGCGAGGCCAGCCCTCCCCCGAGAGTGCTCTCTGCAGGCGGGCCAGCTGGCTCTCGGCCGCCGCAGCGACGCGGGGCTGCAGGCCAGGGCTGGGCTCCCGCGGCTCACAGCCGCCAGCGCCCTGCTCCGCGAGCGGCAGCTGCCCCGAGCCAGGGGGCGGGTCCCGGGGCCGGGCTACAGCGCGGGGGGGGGGTGGCTGTGTCGGGGAGGAGCCCGGGCGGGGGGCGGGGCGTGTGATGACGGAGGGGAGACACGTAGCGACGCAGACGGATTCCGCGACCAATGAGGCGGCCTGGCTGGGCGGTGCCGCCCGCTCGCCTCTGGCCCGGCCACGCCCCCCGACTTCCGGAACTGGGCGCCCCGCCCCGGACGCGAGCCAATGAGCAGCGGCCGTCCCGACCCCTGACCCCCTCTCTCCTCCCTGAGCCTCGCGGGTCGCTCACTGCGCAGGCGCCAGGGGCCGAGAGAGGACGCCATGTTGGATGTGTGCGCGCGGGCGGGGCTCTCTGAGGTGGGCGGGGACCGGCGTCCCGCGGGCCCCCCCCAACCCGGCCGGGGGCGCTGCCGGGCCAGATGCCAGCTCCGGTGCGTGCCCTGCCCCTCCCCCCGGCGCAGGCGGGACGGGAAACTGAGGCGCGGGCCGGGGGCGGGGGGCGAGATCCGTGTCCGGCCCCGGGAGCGGCGCCCCGACGGCCCGGCCGGACTCTCCGTGGGGGCGCGGGAGCAGCGCGGGCCTTGGGCCTAGGAACCCCGGGCCCGGCTCAGGCCCCTGGGCCCGCGGCCTCCCCGCGTGTGCGGCCAAAGGGGCCGCCCCGGAGCCCGCGGGCTGGGAGCGACTGGCCCCGGTTAGCGCCTCTGTGGCCTTGGGGGGCAGAAGAGAGGCAGGTTGACGGTGGGGGTGGACACTTCCCCTGCCCCCCGGGGAGCTACAG
>ML675715.1:14900494-14952569 GCA_007922155.1 Mesoclemmys tuberculata | reverse complement strand
CCCCCCCTCCCCCGGGGGTGGGGGCATGCCTGCTGGACTGGGGCTCCCTCTCTTGGCCCAGTTGCCTTGGCTGAAATCTCTCCCCTTCTTCCCAGTTCAGCTGGTTCCTAGCAGCCGAGCAGGGCCACACCACCAGGAGCCATTGAAACGTCCCTCGTCCTGCAGGGACCAGGGCTTGAAACCCCTGCCCAGGAGCCCCTGGTGTTCAGAGTCTCCCCCTTTCACAGCTTTCACTTGTGTCCTGGGACAGATTGGGGGGGGTGTAATGAGCTTGTCAGAGCTCTCCCAAGAGCCAGGTAAGTTTCCCTGAAGGCCTTTGGTCTGGAGTCCCCTGCCTGTGTCTGATGGACACAGCAAGAAGAGTGACCGAATCTGCCAGCTGCGCCCACTGCTGTAATGCTGGGGATGCTGCCCAGCACATTGAGTAGTGAAACCCAGCACAGCTGGTGATGGGAAAGGCCGGTTCTAGTGGCATATGCAGTGCTGGTGTAGTCTGGGCCCAGGATGCAAGAGAGACAAGGGGAGGTAATGTCTTTTATGGGTGTTGGTGAGAGAGCTGAGCGTTCAGGCTTACACCTGAAGAGGAGCTCTGGGTAAGCTGGAAAGCTTGTCTCTCCCCAGCAGGAGTTGGTCCAATAAAAGACTTCACCTGACATTTTGTAGCTCTGTTGTCAGGCACGCTCCTTCACAAGGAGTCTCCCAGGGCACTTCACAGAGGGAGATGTGGGCATTCTTCTCCCGCACCCGCAACCTGGCTGCTTTGCTTCTGAGGTGACTGACGCATGGTGGTTTATCATTATTTATAGGCTGCTGGGTTAACTGCAGCATTTCCCAGTTTCTGGTGATTCGCCCTGTCGGTTTCAGGTTTAACATGTAATACGGTTTGGGGTGTTCTCACCACGTCATAACCCAAACCATCTCCCTCCCCACTTCAGATCGCGCCCGCCCTGTGACTGGCAGCATTAGTTTATTTATCTTGCTGTGTCCTGAATTCTTTAACTACATGGATGATAGAAACAAGAGTCAGCAAGGACCTGTTATTAGTCATATAGTATTGCAGATGTGCAAACTGCTTTATGATGAGTATAAACATGCTGAGTGAAGAATGGAGTCCTGGCCGTGAAAAGCCTAAGTCAGAATGCAGGCATGGGTACCATGCAATGCAAACAGTATTGCCAGGGAGAGTCTTACCCAGTGGTTACACCTGGTCACAGGACTCAAGACTTCTTGCCTACATCTGCTCTAGGAAAATTGGGACCTGTAATTCCCCACTGGTTGCTGTAATGTAGACAGGGTTCAGATGTTTGTACCATCCTGTCATTTAGCCTATACCACATCTTACACCTTTCCTACAGCTGGTGGAGCGACACTGCTGGGAAACTTAATTCTCCTACTGTAGGTAAAAGCCCTACGCTCTCTTCTTAGTTCTGCCACTGACTTGCTGTGTCATTAGGAAAATCACCTTTCCATGCACCTTTACCTTAATCTGTAAAATGGTGTTTATAGTGCTTTCCTGTTTTGCACTTAAGTCTTAGTTAATGAATATATGATCTACTTTGAGTTCTGCATGACAGATGCTATACAAGTGCAAACACAGAGGTGGGAGGTCACTGTAGCTGGAATGCTTGGTGGAAGAGTTGGATTTGAAAGAAAACGAGCATGTTGTCTGGGTCTCTGGCTTAGCCCCTTGTAAGTGCTATGTAGTTCTACAACAGAGTCAAGGAAATTGCCCCAATATCTTGTTTTTTAACTGCAGAAGCTGAGTAAATAACTGGTTATCTCTAAAACCTGCAATAACAGATTGATGTGGCTGAGAAAACCTGAA
Source organism: Mesoclemmys tuberculata (assembly GCA_007922155.1). NCBI lineage: Eukaryota > Metazoa > Chordata > Testudines > Chelidae > Mesoclemmys > Mesoclemmys tuberculata. The sequence continues at coordinate 14,950,744 of ML675715.1, read as the reverse complement.
TATTTGCTGTGAGTCCCAGTGATTCACAAAAGCTTAGGAAGAAGCCTCACTGAAATCTTGATGGAAATGTGGAGGAGAAAATAGTTAATTTATGCACATTATGAATCTGTCTAGCATGCAAATTTTATTGTACTTGGGGTGTTTAATTATTGAGTAGCCTAGAGAGATTGAAGTGAACTTGATTGTGAAATTGTTCAGGGACTAAAACTCCAGTTGTTCAAGGTGTTGAACTTGTTCATACTTATATCCTGCTGTGTGAGAGTTGGAAACATAAGCTTGCATGTGAACTCTCAAAAGGATAAGTGAGGTGGGCGGGAGATGAAAATTGTTCTAGCCATTCACATCTAGGCTCCAGATTTAAATCCTGATAAGGTTCCTACTGGTAGTTGATGTTCTGCTGCTCTGGTCCTTACTAGTGGTTTGTTCTGATCTATGAAGAATGAGACTATTCAGGAAGACACCTGGGACCAGTTTGAGTTGCGGTTACCCAGCTGACCAGAGAAGTTTGGCTAGAGCCAGGGAAGCCAGTCTGCAATGGTGTTCTTCCTTTCATAAGCACCAAATGAATCCATTAACTCTTTAAAAATATGTAGGCATAAAAAACTATTTTAGAGCTAAATGTCTTTGTCCAAAAGTGCTTTAAGTTTGGTGTTAATGTTTGTTTAGCACTTCTTGCATGCAAATTAGTAGCCTAGTGCTAAGCATTCCTTGCTGGTGTTCGTGCACAGAAAAATCCATGGACTCCTGTGAAGGGGACTTTGTTTGTACTGTTTTACTCACCTGTGTAACAGCTTTGGAACCTTCCTGTAGAAAATGCTCTGACTTCAACATCATGGAAACTTAGTCTGACTTATTTTTTTTCAGGTAAAGTACATGGGAATTTACAGTGAAGAATTTTAGGGAAAACGTAGGTGACTCTTTAACTTGGTGCTAAAACCTTAAAAGGAAGTTTGCTTTTAACAGAAATGACTTTCTGAGAACATCGATAACCTCTGAGTAAAGGTTTCCATCAAACCTGACAATGGAGTTGTAATGTCCTGACTCTCTCAAGATCCCCTACTGACTTATGAGTAAGGAAAACTGGTTTCATGATCCTATTCAAAAATACAGAAATCTTAACATTTCTCTTTTTCTTACCAGGCCACTGAATCTCTGAGAAACAGATTTTCCTGCACAGTTTTTTTGTGGCATGGAAACCAGTCTCCTATTGACTCATATCTTAAGGGTGTGTTCAAAGGTAGCAGCAGTTAGATATAGTTATTGGACTAGTTCATGAAATTACAGAAGTGCAACTATATTCACACTGTCCTTCAACCACTTGTCCCATTCTTTTGCCTACATTTGGTCAGAGGTAAGCTTCCTGACTGTCACTGAGAGAAACTTGCCAAGCCTGCATAGCTTGCATACCTTCCACGAGTAACAGCTCTAAGATAGGCTTGTCTAATAACAGTCCTATGTGCTAGTGAGGCCCCTAGAAAAGCAGCTTTTTCTGTCTTGAGTAACATCTGAAAGATTTATAGGACTGAAGAGCAATATTTTTACTTCATTAATTCTGTGTATAGTGCAGTGTACATATAAATGTACACAGAATTAGTAAAGTATGAGTGTGTACATGTACACACAAAGTCCACGCTTTTCTGGGACCCAGGTTGTTGAGACGTTGGTTGGAACAACTTACACCTTGCTTATGCAAGTCTGAGCTGTCTGTGCCAACTGATCTTGGGGGTTCCAGAGAGTTATCCCTGAGCAGGACAGCCCAGCACCATTCAAATCATAACTAACTGGTTCTTGTCTAAAATACAGCTGTTCTATACTGATATACACTACAAGTACTGGGCAGTTGTGGGTTCACTTAGCTATATACATATGCACCATTCGATTTCTTACTCCAATGGGTCTCTCCCTGGGATATGTCTGCGTGAAATGAGACTAATGAAATTCCCAACTTCCCCACTGTTGGTCTTTTCCAGCATTTCATTGTGGATATAACACTACTTTTGCTGTAGATTGATAGATACAACCTACTGGTTTATGCAACAGAGTAGCACATTGTGAACATGCTGAGGGAACAAACAGCTGATGTTTAGCACTGTTTGTGTTTTCAATCAGTGTTTAGCAATTTCTTGACTGTCCTTTTCAGTCCCCAGCAGTGAAGGGGAAAATCTTACATACTCTGAGCACTTATCTTGTCTGAGGTAGACAGTGCTGGGTAAGAACTAGTTAGACAATAATAAAGTTTTAAAGATGGAGATAGAGTAGAGTAGAGGATGGATTTTGTGGCTGTGCTGCTGCTGTTCCCATCATTCACTTGAATAAGATAATGGAGACCCTGTTTTACTTTAATCGACCTGGAATCTTGTCAAGGCCACAGGTCTCTTTATCACTAAGTGGTCTCTCCTGCATCTATGTCCTGTCTGCATTACAGTTTCCACCATTGCAATGACTGCTGGAGAATTCCAGGTCTTCATTTTGCCATTGTAGGTAGGTAAAGCCCTGTATGTGCAACATGATCAGTTCTACTTGTGTGTAACTCATGTTGAGTGGCTTCTCACTGTAGCATAATCTCTAGCAACCAGCATTGATCTGGTGTGCTATTTTTCGGAAAACAGTGGCTATTCTGGCAGGTGTCCGAGGTGTCAGATGCTGTATAGTTTTGTGTGTCCCCTCTTCCCCCCAGAGTAGTGTAGTGAAAATGGGCTGGATCAAATCAGTCTAAATGATGCTTTATTTGTAAAGTGATTAGGCTGACAATAGCCTCCAAAATTCGGATTTAAAATGACTGCAGTTCAGACTGAACATCTCTGCGTCTTCACAGACTGTTACATGGAATGATGGCACCTGGCTCTCCACCGCTGCGGCCTTTCTCTTCTACAGTTAAATCCCTAGCTCAGGATAGGTGCTGCTTAGTCGTAGGAGCCGTACCTCTGCTTAGGTTCTGCAGTGGGACTTGCTCTCTGACACTGCAAAAACTGGAACTTTTATTGCGTTTAACTGAATAAGTCCTTGAGCATGTGTTACTTTTGCATTAAATAAACTTTTTCTAATTGGAGAGTTCTTTCCTGGAAATATAAGGAGAGGCAGCTAGCTAATAGTTTGAGATTGCCCTGCTACAGTGCGTCTGGGACTGTCTTGCCAGTGAAAGTAACAAAGGGGATCATAACCAATGGGGGGGTTTCATCCACCACTGGAAAGCATCGGTGAGCAAAAGCAAGTGTTCCTCTCCAGAAAGGAGTCTTTTTCCTGTGGCTAATTACAAAGCTGTGATCCAATAGCCATTTGGTCTGAGAAGTGAGTGGTCTGTAGGTGGGGTCAAGAAGACAACAGGAGCTCAGACTTGTCTGTGTAAATGAAATGAGGGGCAGCTTCTGGCATATTCTCCTTTTGAAGAAGAGCCTGTATTGATGTCTGTGTAGTGTACAGTCGCTGAGCAATGGCAGTCATTAGGATGCAGGAAGTATTTCCCTCATTCTGTATGTTAATGCTACATCCTTTCATTGTTTCTCTGTGGCATCCGTCACATAATCATATTGCTTAAAAGCACCCTCATCTTCAGCTGCTTTTTCTCCTTAGGATGTTATGGCATCATCTCCTTTTAAAGACCACACAAAGGGGGAAACCTTGTAGGTTGTTAGCTGTGGTTTGAGTAAGGATCACCTGTCGATTTCTGCTGCACTGCACTTGGCTTTTAGTCTAAAGTCTTGTGTTATCTGTGTTTGCAGAAGAGACTTGGGGATGCTCTGGGTTTTCTAAATCCTGGACCGCACTCCCATTTGGTGTGCTTTCTGTTTGGAGGCTGGTGCTAGGATTGCTGAAGTCTCAGCCATATTTTAGTTCGCCGTAAGGAATGTCCTTCTCCTGTGAGGGGTAATTGGGGTGTCTGTTTTGTGAGTTTATGGTGCTGGTGTCAAGCCTGCTGTCATGTAAAAGACACTGCATTAGTCAGGTTGTATCACATAATAACCAGGTAGGTAATCTGAAACGCAGCTTTTAAAGTGTTTTCTTTCCGCCAAGTTAGGGTTATAAGGTATATTACATCTCCTGTTAAAACCAGCAACAGCACCTCACTGCAAAGAATAAAGGATCAGCATGTGCATGAGTCATATGATGATATTCTGTGCATGCAAAGAAGCCTTGCTGCAGCTCATTTGTGGAATACTCACACAGTAACTTACGTAAAATACAATCCAGTGTAATAAACATCTACCGTGATGGGTACATTTCTTAAATACCTGAATGACTTCATGCCAGTTCTGTGTGAATTGCAGCCCTTTGAGTTAGGGGTGTGTTGGCCATGGATTTGCTATACAAACAGCCGTCAGTGGCTAGCCTTTCTAGGCATCTGCAGAGCCCTGCATCCATCTTCATTGGAAGCACTCCCTCTGCATTGTACCATGTGCTGATAGGTTTTGCATCCAGCTTGTTGGCCAGGGGTGCAAGTGTGTATTTTGTTGAATGGATTGGCAGCATGGATACTAAATGTTTTGATCTGCCTCCAGCACTAAAAAGTGAAGTTTACTAGTTGGAAAGGGATTGTGTAAAGACAGCCCTGTCCTCTAACCTTCTGTCCAACAAGAAAATGTTTCCAAGGCTCCTGCTGACAGTCCTCCTTGTTCTCTTCTGTTCCACCCTTTTCTATCGGCTTTTAATCAGAGAAACTGTTTTGCTTTTCAATTCTAAGCTAAAATTTTATTTAATTGTTCAGTCAGGGGAGGAGCCACAATCTGAATCAGTCTTCTAATTTCCAAGGGCATTAGCCAAAACTTCCGGAGTCTAGACTCTCCTCTTCCCCTCACCCCCCATGTTTCTATAGAAGGATAGAAGGCTTTGTTCCTCCCAAAGGGCTTTCAAGCAATACACAAGTTCTTTGTGTGTTTCAATGGTGCTTTTGAATAACTGGACTCCGCTGTAGACTGTGAGCTCTTTGAATCGGTATTGATGGGTTTTCATTTCATGTTGTTTGGTTTTCCTATATAGAATTGTTACATTTCCAAAGGTGTATTAGTATTTCAGATGGTTCAAAATGAGGCGTGTGCAGGTAAACGGAACCTGCACCAAACTATTGCCATCACCATACAGCAGAAGAGCTAACATGATTTGTACTTCCTTTTGTTAGAAAGCTCTTTGCTTCACTGGCTGCCCTCTGCACTTATCCTTCTTGTAGTGAAGGGGATTGTCTCCATTGAAGAGCCCATGCTTTGCACTCAAAGGGTGGTGGAGCTGATATTTGCATTCACTCTTTGGAGCATAGTCAAGGGAAAGGAAGGTTCTTGGCTTGGAAAGTAAGCTGAAGCACTGGTATCTGACATCACCGTGCCAGGTCGCAACCTCCTTGCTTTATCAGGCTTCATTTTGTATTTTGAATCTGTCCTACAAAGCTTCCCTTAACCCAAGAGCCAGGGGTTCTTGCTCATCTCAGGTCGGATCAGTTTGGAACAACCAGGTTTCTAGGGAGGATATTTAAACAGGTGTCTGAGTCCTATATTACAAAAAGCTGTGGAATTTTGTTCTACGTCTCTTTCCAAGTGGGAGGTGGCTTATGGACACATGAAAATGCTTTCCTGGGAATAACAATGAGAGTCCTGTAGCATCTTAAAGACTAACACATTTCTGTGGGCATAAGCTTTCGTGGGCTGCAACCCGTTTCGTCATGCATCTGGTGAAGTGGGTTGCAGCCCATGAAAGCTTATGCCCGCAGAAATGTTAGTCTTTAAGGTGCTACAGGACTTTAGTTGTTTTTGCTGTATAGAGACTAACAAAGCTACCCCTCTGGAATTTTTCTGGGAATGTTTTTCCACCATGATCTTAACCAATTATACATCCCCCAACTGCAGGTCAAATCATACTTGAGGTTTTATTGTGTTAAACTTCAGTAAATGCTTAAGTCCTTCATTTGGATTTAAAGTCATGTCCATTGAAACTTCTCGTCCACACAGCAAGTTTAAAAGATACCAGATAAACTTGATTAAATGGGACTGAATTTTAGCTGGTAAACATTTAGAGGCAAATATATTTTGATCTGTTGACTCAAATCTCCTTTTTTTGCTGCTTAAATTTCAATAAAAGCTAAAACTGGCCTTACAGCCTGTCAGCTCATGTGCCTGGTCATCCGGGGATTGGAGGAAGCAAGCAGCACAACAATTTTTGCACTAACTCTAGTACCTCATCTTGGAAATAGCTAATTGTTTTTAGTCTTATTCTCAAGAGAGACTAAGTATGCATTGCTTCACATTAGCAAGCATCCAAAATGCTGGCTGGAAAAGCCAGCAGGTTAAGATGTAAGATGCATTGCAAATGGCTGGAACTTGTGCCGTTCATCACTAACACTGCTGAGCTCTGCAAGGAGATGCTCATGTGGCTTCCCCTTCCTATCAATCTGCAGGTCTGAGGGCCTCGGCACAAAGAAGAAAAAACCAGTCATGCCATCCTAGCTTTTGTCTTAGAAAACGGACTGAATCCTGCAGGGAAAAGCACAGTTCTATGGACACTGAAATGTCTGTCATGAGGGCCTGACCCAATTCCATTGGGAACCAGAATGTGGGTTCCTTGTCTTTCTGGTCCAGTGGGTGCTGGTGCTCTCACTGAAGCAGCAGTGACTTTTGGAGAAGGACCTGTGTTCTGTGCCTAGATGGAGGGTCCTCGCTTGCAGTGTGAGGAAGAGATCAATAATCCATGAATGTTGCTTGGGGGGCAGGCTTTGAACACCTAGCAGCATAGCAGTCAGAGTGGTGATGAGCGATTTAATTTTGGGGGAGGGGGGTGTTTCCACTGGCATCTTTTTCTATGTCTTTAGTTGATGTTTCAGGTTTGATGACAAATTGTAGCTGCCAGGAGTCTCTGGGGAAAAATGATTCATTTGTCCTGTGCGCATGTTTAAATTAGCAGTCTGGGAACTGCACTCATAACTCTGTTTGCCTATCTTGTTTTGCCTGCAGTGTTTCCATCTTAGAAACGATACAAAGGCACTTCAGTGATCACTTCAGTAAAGCAAAACATACCAGTGTGAGAATAGTTGCCAGTTCACTTAAAATTCTTTCTTGATGTATCCTGGTTTCTGGAGGCTGCTACTTGCAGCAAGTAAAGCAGGGATCCTCAAACTGGGAGGGGTCACAACCCTGCAGGGGTCGCCAGGTTATTATCAGGGAGGTTGCGAGCTGTTAGAGCCCTGGCATGCATGGGGGCTAGCTGTCAGCAATGCACACGGTTGGCGCCTGAGCCCTTCAGAGCGGGGTGGCCCAAGAGTTGCTGGCCAGGTGCCCAGTTCTGAAAGCAGCATTGCCCCCAGGAGCAGCACAGAAGTAAGAGTGGCAGGGTATTGGGGGGTCCTCACTTTTTTGGAGAGGTCATTACAGCCTGAAATATTTTCTAAGAGGATCCCAGCAAAAAAGATTGAGACCCCAACTCTCTGTACAGCTCTTGGGAGGTGTTAGGGGGCATGCAAGATGAGCCCACAATTTGTGTTTGGGATACAAAACACAAGACAAAAGAAGCAACTTTATCTGGAATCCTCCGCTCTAGCCCCAGTGTGAGTGGCTGCAGTGAGACGCAGCCCTGTGACAGCTGTTGCATCCAAACTCTGGGTCCAAAATAAGACTTGCAGTTTTTGCTGCCTTCCTTGTAACCCTTACATTCCAGCAAATGCCACTTTCCTTGCCCTTCATCTGTGTTCTGGATCAGCCAGTCTTTTTTGCTTTGGCAGCTGACTTCAAGCATTTAGAAGTTAGGCCAATGCAGAGCTTCCTAGGAAGGTGACTTGCTGGGTCTCAGCTCTCGTATGGAGAGAGCTCTGCAGACCATCCCAGTGTCTCCCACAAGGGTGCTGGTCCCTACAGCAGAATATTGCCAGAATTTGCAGAATTCTGGAGTGATGGGCTCCCATTTTGGTGCTCAGGTTAGTAATGTAGGGTTGACTCCTGTAATATTAAAATGGATCTCTGAAGGGTCCTGAGCGTGAGTCCTAGCTATAAAGTCCTGTTTCAGGCTGCCTGCAGACATCATTGTGTAAGTTCACATGTGGTTCTTTCTTCACCATCATCATAAGGTTAAAGACTTCAATTTTCTTTTAAAGCAGGTGTAGATTTTAGAGCATTATGTAGCAATCTCAAAATAATTAAAAATTATGCTGCAATTTGCATGGCCCCTGATCATTACTTTTCCTTAGCTCTTTGGTTCCCTGTCTATTGTGCTTTGCCAAGCAGGAAATCCTTGCATAATGTAGCAATCTTCAGATTTATCTGCTTTCTTCTTGTGAGCAAGCAGGACAACAGGGGACAGACAGCCTGCTGCTGTTTTGGCCAGATCAGTGGTGGTAAAACCACAACCAACAGGAAATTGGAGTTTGGGACATGAATTTGAACTTTGCAGGAACTGTGACACTTCCTCTTTATCTCTGGCACCCCTTCCAGCTGATGTAGGCGTAGTGTTGATGGGCGGGGGGAGCCCATTGGCGCCTATGGTCAGCCTTCCTTGTCTGGAAGGAAGCTGTGATTGTTTTCTGGGAAGCTGAGGATGCTGTGAGGCCCTTTGGGAGAGGTGGGACTGCAGATGATCTTCTGTCGGCAACGCTTGGAGAACCAGTTTCCCATTTCTTTCACTGCCCTCTGTGCTCACAAGAACTGAGCGTCAAGGCAAAGTGCAGGGTTAACATGAGTGCTTCCAAATGCACAGTTGCTAGGGTCTTGTTTTAGGCCTGCTGGTTTTGATGGTGTCCCTTTAAATGTGGCTTAACACTTAGATCTTGTCAGAATATAATTAAATTGTTAGTATCTGAGCTGACAGCCTGTAGACCAGGTTTCAGTGTGATTCATATATTTCAAGGCCAGAAAGGGCCATTTTGATCTAGTCTGACCTGTACAGCACAGGCCAGAGAACTTCCCAAATTAATTCCCAGAGCAGATCTTTTAGAAAAACATCCGGTCTTGATTTTAAAATTGCAGTGATGGAGAATCCACCACAACCCTTGGTAAATTGTTCCAGTGGTTAATTATCCTCACTCACTCAAAAATGCATGCCTTATTTCCGGTCTGAATTTGTCTAGCTTCAACATCCAATCATGAGATTGTGCTATCCCTGTCTCTGCTAGATTGAAGAGCCCCTTATCAAATATTTGATACAAGTGCTTCCTATGGAGAGCCTCCCTGAAATGAGCTTTCTGATGGCAGTACTCCGGTGGGCCAAAACAATAGAAACACTAGCAGATCTGCATGTTCTGTACACCTGCTAGGGGGAGGGGACTCTCCTGTGCGGCAGTTTCTCAGGGCTATGAAGATGATGCAATCTGTACAAGACAGTTTCAAGTAAAGGCAGCACAGTTGCATTTCTGTTAAGACTTCAATAGATTCATCCCCTAGATCCTATCTTTCAAAGTAATGAATTGTTGTAGGTGAAACACAGTCGCGTCTCTGTGGGCATTCCCCAGTTACCAAGAAGGAAGCTGCACAGTGAAACCTGTGGCCTTTTGACCACTTTCCTTGCTTTAATCAGGGTTACGCAATGTCAGTAAATGCAGAAAAGGGAACAATCCTCCTGGTATTTGAAAGCAGCTGCCTGTGACTTTCTTCCCTTTGGTTCTGGGACTTTTTCTATCTTGGGTTCAACTTGTGTTCCATTGCTTAAAGGAGCTTCAGCATGAAATCCTCTGTCAGAACATGAGTTAAAAGTAGTTTGTGCTATCCTTGCACCTGAGTCTCCCAGTCAGTTTTTGTGGCTTTACGATTACATTTTCCTATTTATTCTCTTCCCTGTTGCTGTGTGTGAGACCCCCCCAGACTAAAGAGGAGAAATGCACTATAGAGGGAAAGACCGAAACTGGCTAGACAGAAAGTGTAGTCAGATGCACAAACTGAAAAACAGGATTTTCTTTAATCGTTCAGCTTGTAACAATAGTAGGTAAGTTTGCTGCCAGGAGTGTGGTATTTAAGTCAGTGTCTCTTTAATAAGGCAGGAATGAGAGCTCCTCCCACTGTGCTAAGCTCATAGTGAAAATGCTATCTAGCCCTTATCTGTAGGTTTGTGAGTTTGCTGCCTTTGCACTGCTACAGCCCAAGTCTGTGTGAATGCAACTCCGCTGCTGTAGGGTAGACACTTGCTTCAGTGACCGAAGGGGTTTTCCATCACTGTAATATATCCACCCTCTCTGAGAGGCAGCAGCGAAGTTGATGGAAGAATCTCACATTGACCTAGCAGTATCTACACTGGGGCTTAGGTCAATTAAAGTATGGCTCTCAAGGGTGTCAGTTTTTCATACTGCTGAGTGACGTAGCTGGGCCCACCTAAGTTTTTAGGTATAGATCAGGCCTTAGACAAATGTCCATTGTGGTCTTAGCTCATGGGGGTGAGTTCTTTTGCATTGTAAAACAAATTATTAAAAATGAAAGATGCCGTTCAAAGTATAACGCGATCTGGCCTTTTAAACAAGTCCCAGTGACAGGCTATATTGCAACTTGACAGCTTATCTGGCCTCAGAGGAGCTTGGCTTTTGTTGTGTTCCAAATACGTTCACATACGCATTTATTTAAGTTCAACTGCAGCTTATTTAAACAACTACAAGTGGATTAAAAACCTTTTGGGGTTTAGTAGAGCTATAACAGATACAAATTGTATCATACAATATTTAAATCTCAAGTGTTTGTTGTGATCTGTTGGCTTTCAATACGCTAACTGCCTGACTAAATCCTAATGGCATCCCTTATTTGAGCGTGACTTTGAGGTGTGACCAGATTAACTGTTAAATGATCTTGAATTTTAGTGTCACTGGTTTGCTTGGCCCTTTTAAAGAGAAACCTTTGTGCAACCAGGATTCAATAAGAACTCAGTGCATCAAGCTTTGTCCTTTGCAAAAACTGCCTGAAATGGAAACTTTTTGCATATTAACCCTTTCATAACAATACAAAAATTAGTTCCCAGTGCTGAAGAATTCATTTCTTTCTCCACTTCCCTGAAAGTGGTGGCCTTATTAGTTTTTATTTAGGTAAAAACTCAACAGTCACGCATCCTTTAAAGCCTTACAGGGAAGGTTTTTTCCACCGAACATTAAGCTAAATTTTACAGAGCTCTAAATGATCCAACTGGCATGACAAAATATCAGTAGAAAGGTCCTTGAGGCTAGCACTTGTCTTCCATTTGTACTGCACCATGCATGCATGTAACTCCCCAGTAATGGAGCGTCAGTTGCTCTTGCTCTTGCCCACAAGCAGAAGCTCAGAGAGCAATCTGGTGGCTAGCATGAGACAGACAAACACAGATGTTGCAAATTGCAGATGTATTGGCAGTGCCTACCACGTTGTCCTAATAAAAAATAGTCCCCAAACCACAGGATCAAGTGCATCTCATTTTATATTTACAGAGTCCCTGACCTTTCAACCATCCAGCCTTCTCCAGGGTGGGGTCTGCTGTCTCCTCAGACACTGGAAACCTAGTTTGGAAGAAGACTAAAGATATGGCAGCTGCTGAACTACAACGTGAGTCCTCCGATTCTGTTTACGATAACACCACATGCCCCAAATTCACAGCCCCATTGTTGCAGCATGTGTTAGCTGGGGGTTTCCTTGGTGACGTTCTGTGTGTGCATGTTTCCATCTAGGTTGATTGCACTGCAGGGAATTGAGTGACTTCAGCAAGGTCAAGTAAGTCAACAGAACTAGGACCATTATGGCACCCAGTCCTTTGTTTCAGCCACTGAACTACATAGGCACCATAACTGAAATTAACTGAATTAAGTTAATACTTAATTTGAAGGCAAAACCAAATGTATAATGTGGAAATCTTAACCTGCAGATTAATTTAGTAGAAACATCCCACCTTCATTGCTACCTACTATAAAATGTTTTGCCGTGCCGGGCACAACGCTAAGTGCTTTTTTGTAAATTGTCGCAGTGCTATCATGTTGAGTCAGCAATCAGTGAAAAGATCATGCCACCAGAAGTGTGATCTTCCCACTCTACCCAGCCAGGGCTGGAGGGGGATGAGTGGGAGGGATTTATCAGTCTCTCACCTTTTAAAACACGAGTGCTGTTTAAATGAGTACTCAAAACACCCTTCCAGCTGACTGGAGTAGGGGAGTCTCAGGAAGGGGAGACAGGAAAAGGTTAGAATGAATAGTCAGTCAGTGTGGAGTTGGGGCACCAGGGAAGGGTCTGTGGTGGCAAGGGTAGCTTTGCAGACTGATGCTTGCTCCAGTGACTACTGCTGGAGGCTGCATTAAGATGTGCACTAGCAGTAACCCACTGAGCGCAGGATATAGCAGCTGCAGTATTTGCATAGCCAACATGAGAACTGATTCTCTTGCCACGGAACTGAGGTAAGACTGGACCCTATAGAGAGAGATGTGCTGTGACCAGTCTAAGACTTGGATTAACCTGGACCTTTAGATATTGGGTCTGAGGAATCTAGGGCTGCTTCATTTCATAAGAGCCCAGCACATCTCTGCAATACTTGAATAAGAAGAATGTAACAGACTTCAGAGTCTAGTCCATAGCTGTGTAGAGTGACCTATTCCTTCAGTCTGTCTATGAAATGCTGTTCGCCACACATTTGGATGCAAGTGAGACTCCTGTGATGGAAGGGAGTATTTTCCTGGATGGTGGGAGAGTGGGAATGCTCACATCCAGGTTTTTTATGAAGAATTTGTCTTCTAGAAAATATCTATTGAGAGCTGGTGGCTGTGTGATTTTTCTTAGACAAATGCAAAACAAAGCTTCCTAGACATGGAAATACAAGAGAGGCAGTGATTTTTATGTAGCAGATGAAAAGTACCTGAATTCAATTTAGTCCAGCTGGATGAACATGGTGAAGGGATAAAGGCATATAGATTAAGCCATTGGATAAACACAGAGAGAGAGAGAGGGATTTTAGTGTACTAGAACATGTGTGTTTATCGTTTACAAATAATTGTTAAAGTTGAATTAACCAATAATCCCAAAGTAACTGAGATGTGTGCTGCTTTCATGTGCCCGCGTTCCCTCCACAATGCTCTGTCCCAGGAAATGCTGAAAAGTAATAATTCAGCCTCATGATCAGTTTTATTTCTCCGAGTGCTGAGAACTGTAAAGATTCTTGCTCTTCTGAATAGCTGGTTGGTCACAGTAATCTGTGAATTAAGCCCGAACGATATGGACTGACTTCAGAATTGTATGGGCATTTTGGGGAGGAACAGAGGCAGTTTCTTGTAGAATGTGTAGAATTCTGCACTAAAACACGTCTTAATTATTTTGATTCCTCCCCACTACATGTGATCTTCTAGGAACATTACATTCTAATGAAGCTGCCTTGTGCCTTTATCCTCCAATTAAGCCACAGCTTTTTTTGTCAGTAGGAACTGCCTTCTATTGCACAAATAGGTGGAGGTGCCATGCATCTCATCATGTAAAAGGTTTCCAGCACAAGATAGAATTTAACGTAAGGAATAGAGCTCAGTTACTCACAGAAGTGTGATCTTCCCTGTCTTTCAAGAGCTGAGAATGAAGCGGCGAGCATCAGACAGAGGAGCTGGGGAAACATCTGCTAAGGCAAAGGCTCTTTGTACTGGGATTTCTGGAAATAATGCCAAGAGAGCGGGCCCTTTCATCCTAGGTAAGCAGAAGGGGTTTTCTTCATCCCTTGTGCTGTGTGAGGTGGAATGTGAATGGTTGCAAAGCGTAAGGAAAACAGATTCAATAAAATGAGACAAAGCAGAATTGTAATCTAAGTCCTTGTGCCTGAGCAAAATTCACTTTGTCTGATGTTAACGAAGCAGCAATCCTTGGAGCTCCTGTAACTGGAAAATTAAGGGTGTTTGTAATGCATGTTTAGCAGGACAGGTGTAGCCATTAGGGGCACAACTGTGAACCCCTGCTTTTATTTATTTTGGATCGGAATATTTAAATTGTATCCAAAGGCAGACCCTCTTCTTGAGGGTGATGTGTGGTAAGTCAGGTTCTCCTCAGGAGCCCTGCAAAGCATGTTTGACCCCACTTGACTCTAAATCTGCTGTTAAGTTAGAACGCACACAGTTTATTAAAGTAAAACAGTGGCTGCTCTCTCTTTGGCATCTGTCCTGGAGGCCCACTCCCCACCAGCTCTCAGATGTCACTTGAATAATGTATAGTTCTTAGTTATTTTGCATAACCTCAAGATCCCTGTGAAGTCCTTTGTATAAAACCTATCAGATAATCCTTTATTAAAAATGGATTAATTAAAATGGGAAGTCAAACCAGTGAGTTACTCTGGTGCATTCGATAAACTGTTAAGCTGAGCAGCCCCGTTAGGCGTGGCAGCTGGGTTCAGAGTTCCAGTGATGAGAATTTCCTGCCCAATCTGCTGATGGTGAGTGTAAAGCTATATGGTTTAGGCATGCAGAATTCTGTGTTTCTATAAGGGACAGCTGTACAGTGTGCAGTGTTTTGCCAAAGGGCCTTCTGTGAACAAATGGACCATTGTCCAAGGAGCTTCAGAATCCAGCGTCCTTTATTGTTTTCATAAGAGCAATACAATTTATGGGAAGAAACTGCACAGTGTGGATATTCATACTGTGCTGAAAAAGGAACTTGATTTAGACTTATGTAAACTCTCTGGCAGCTGAATATTGACATAACATTGAATTAGTCATAGCTTTTTAAAGGAAAACCAATCTGTTCTGCTTTGTGCTGGTAGGTCCACGTTTAGGTAACTCCCCAGTGCCAAGTATTGTTCAGTGTTTGGCAAGAAAGGATGGGACAGATGACTTCTATCAACTAAAGGTAAGCAAAGCACCTGGGGTGTGGATCCTCTGAGGCTTTTTAACTTTTTCTCCTTCAGATGAACTGCCTGAATCCAGGGAGAATGCAACCAGCTTCTGAAGCCTTGTACACCCTAGGGAATAGCTGCTAAAACTTCCTGCCAGCAGATCTGCTCCATTGGCAACAGCAGCACTGGTGCAAGTGTTTGCTCTCAAGCAAAGCCTCAGCCAGTGCTGCTCTGAGCCGGTTTAAACAGTAGTCTGTAAAACACCAGTGGCTTCCTGGAGCCCCCTCTGCAGCACTGCCACTAGGAGAACTGAGTTGCATGCTGGCCACAAAGGGGGAAACGATCAGGGTACTTGCAAATGGCAATGTGTGTGTTTCCTGTGAGCTCATCCAATTCATGCTGTATCATTCTGCACATATGTTATATCAGACACTTTGTGAGAAGTACATAAATCAAGCTCTGGCATAATTCTATTCAACTGTTAAATGCACATGGGAATATGTTTAAAGTGTAGCTAAGGATTTGGGGGGACATTGGTTTTCCCTAAAGGAATAAAGACTTTTTTCCTCTTTTCCCAAAGATCCTTACCTTAGAGGAAAGGGGTGACAAAGGAATAGAAACCCAAGAGGAGCGACAGGGCAAGATGCTGCTGCACACAGAGTACTCTCTCCTTTCCCTTCTGCACAATCAGGATGGAGTGGTTCACCATCATGGGCTTTTTCAGGTACAGCTAGCTTACAGGCTCTGTGAGGACACTGACAACTGCAGTTTGCCTGAGCTGCTTCTCTGTGTAATGCGCTACTCCCACTGACATTCTCATGCAGCAAGAGTTACCAGCATGCAACCATGATTAATCAATGCCTCTTAAAGCAAGCAAGTCTAGCGCGGAGGCTAGTGCATGTGAAATACTGATGAAATGAGGCTTGTGACATGTGATATGTTAGATTATAAAATAGGATATGAGTCTTGATATGTGCACTTGTAAGCCTTCCTGCACTCCTTAACGTTGAGAAGTAACCTGAAGTCAGTACAGGAAGCATGAGTGGCGATCTGAAGAGGCTTTTCTAATATGATTCAGCCATAGCAGTAGTACCTAGAATTGGGTTCCCGCTCCAGCTGGAGGAAAATGGAATTGCTCCATGCGCCTTGCTTCATGATGGAGGATCTGTTTGTGCTGACAAGCACCTTTTTAGAACATAGTCTCTGCTTTCTAGTTTCTGTAATTGGGCTGTTGTTGAGCTGGGAGAATCAGACAAGTTTCCAAGATGCTGTTTCACCATGTTAAAATAAATATGTAAATATTCTAATGAGCAGTTAGCTATCCCTTAGTGAACCAATTGCAGGGCTGTTAACACTGCCGAAACAATAAGTCTGGTATTGAGCCTGGGACTGGCTGAGGAGAGAGTTGGTAGCTGTGTTCCCTGGCTGGCTAGGTGATGTGTTTGTGAACAGCCTGTGTCAACTGAGGCTCTGTCTCTGCTGTAACAGAGCCAGAGGGCCCAGCTGCATCACCCTTGCTGTCACACGTCTGGCTTTGAACACACTGGCATTTTACGTGGGTTCGGTTGTGCTGAGTACCCATGCTTGATGGGGGAATTCTCACAGTATCGGTTCTGTAGCACTCAGGTCCGGAAATGTGGATTGAGCTCTAGAGTTACCAGTCTTAAACCAAACGAGCCTGTCCCGTGCGCATCTCTTATCTGTGCTTTGCTTATTATTTTATTGTAATGATCCAAAAGACCATCTTCTCTAATGCTCTAAGTAATACATTGGTCCCCTGCATGTGCAAGCCAGGCTATTTATTTAAACTCTGTTCCTTGCCTCCCTCTGCCACTGCAGGACCGAACTTGTGAAATCATAGAAGATCTGGAAACCAGCAGAATGGTCAGGAAGATGAAGAAGCGCATTTGCCTCGTTTTAGACTGTCTCTGTGCTCACGATTTCAGTGACAAGACAGCAGATTTAATCAACCTGCAGCATTACGTCATCAAAGAGAAGAGACTCAGCGAACGGGAGACTGTTGTTATATTCTACGATGTGGTACGAGTGGTGGAAGCATTACACAAGGTACAGTCTCTGTCTAGCCTGTGTAGGTGTCTTGGGAGAGTTTCATCCCAAATTAGCATCCTGGACTTCATAAAATTTCATCCTATCAGCAACAGAAGGATGACAAAGGATGGATGTCTTAGCTCTCTCCACTAACACGATCCTTTGCAAACATTAAACTCTGCACAAGCCTTGGTGTTCCCAGCTATAGCAGAGCATCACCTCTCTCCTCAGCTGTGTATTGATGGTAGAGCCATGCTGGCCAAGAAGAGAGGCCGGTTGGATTAGATGCAAATCAGGTGAATAGCAGGACTATTAACCTGAAAAAAAGCTTTCTGGGTTTGAGGCTGGTCAAATTGAGGAAACACACCAAAGCATTTCCCCTGGAAACAATATAAATCATAAGTAAGATAAAAATTGATTTAGAGGTAAAAACCCTGTGCTGCTAGTTTGAGATCAATGAACTGGAAATTACTGTGCTATAAAAATAGATTCCACTGAG
The DNA here is from genome assembly GCA_007922155.1 of Mesoclemmys tuberculata. Taxonomy (NCBI): domain Eukaryota; kingdom Metazoa; phylum Chordata; order Testudines; family Chelidae; genus Mesoclemmys; species Mesoclemmys tuberculata. The sequence goes on along the minus strand of ML675715.1, from coordinate 14,933,499 downwards.
GTTTCTGACTTGTTACACTATAAAAAGTGACATCCAGCCTCCCTTTGCAGAGCCCTGTCAGTGAGCTAATAAACACTCCCATTCAGAAGAATTTCTCAGTTGAAAGGGGCACGGCCTTGGCTGGGCGACCTGCAGCTCAGACCTACCAGCTTCAAGCAGACGTGCAGTGCAGCAGACCTGAGTTAGCAGGATGCAAGCGCTGTGGTTTTGAATGCTAGCAACAAGAATGGAGCAGATAGCATAGTGCAAAAGCACAGGATACAGCCTCAGGGGAAAACTAACCCTTTAGACTTCATCGGGGTGTCACTAGACTCATAAGATGATCGGCCCTAGACATCTGACTGTTAAGGCTATTATTATTTGGATAGAGTTACCTTCTTTACAGCTGTTGACTCCAACTGAAAATACTAAACTGGGCCTCAGCAATGTTTGCAGACACTTCTGTTGCTATTTTGAATATAGATGAATCCAGCTATATCTCTGCCTGGTAGGTGTTACTGTCCAAGGGCTGCTTGTGTGCTGGATAGCCCTTCTGTCTCCTTGGATCATACATCACAGTAGCAAATCAAACAGGCTAAGAATGTGAGCATTGCATATATATTCTAGTCGGAGGATGATTCAATCTCTCAAATAGAATTAGTGCTTTTTATCTTCTGAGTGCTGGGGCTGGAACTGAACTCATTCTAAAGATGCTCGTGTTCATGTGATATCTATGTATAATATGGAATCTGTCTTACAGAAGAATATTGTGCACAGAGACTTGAAACTAGGAAACATGGTGCTAAACAAAAGGTAAGTCGTTCTGAGGGCTCCTTTTCGCATCTGCTTTGCGATGCTTCCGTAAGGGATTTTTTCCTAGCAGACAGCTGTTTCAGGGGTTCAGAGGTGCAAGTTCACACAGGGCTGCTGTTCCACAGATGGGGAGGGCAGGGGAGCAGTTTTGATCTTTTATCTGTTTCTCTTTCCCTGCCAAAATTCTGTTCTTACAGGTTCCCCAAAAGTGAACAAAGCCCAACCAATCTCAGGTCCCCCCATGTACTTTCACTGCCCGCACCAGGCTGTTACCCTGTGGCTTTAGAGGCCAGGCTCTCAAACGCTTGGATTCTAGTCTCAGCTCTGCTACTGAGCAGCGCCTCGATTTACCCGCCTGTATGACGTTAATTGGCAGTGTTCAGATTTCATTGTCTCAAGATTGCTTTGAGATTTGTGGATGAAAATCCCCATGGAAGTACTGAGAATTACTCCTGTGCCTGGATATTGCTCGTGGCGGGTGCTCGCATAACTGCTATGCCTCTGGATTCCCTCTGAGTCTGGGAACCATGGCAAACTGCACCTTTAACCCCTCCTGATCCTTCCAAGTGCACACCCCTGCAGGGTTTGTGCTGTTACCTCTCTGGATGGAATCACACTATTCTCTTTGTGGGCCGCAGACCCATTGGATCAGCTGTGATTGCCTCAGCAGATCCAGGGCCTGCAGTTCTGTTCCCTCTGGGAGCAGCGATCAAACAGTCACCTTAAAGCATAGTGCTTATTGAGAAAACCTCTGAAAACAGTAACGAGTCCTTAGGCATGCGTGTCTGTCTTCCTTAGAGTTCACCATTCCCTCTAGGCTGGGGAAGCTGCTCTTATACTCCCACAGCTGTCACAGGACCTCTTTGTTCCTACCAGGAACAGCACTTGACAATTGACCCCACCTCCTGTCCTGAGAAGGGCTTCTTTAGTGTCCTTTAATTTCTTAGTTTCCAGCATTGGCAGAAAGAGCTGAGTGTCGCTTAGGCCTGGGGCCTGAAAGTAGGCCATTGTTCTGTAATTGCCTCTTACCCTTGCCACAAGGTTGATTATTTGTAGCTAACTTGGTTTTCCTGCTTGTTTTTCCCACAGCCCTCTCTTAAACTAGATCCATTCATTCAGACAAGAGAGTAACCAGTTTACAATAACTTAATCTCTCTGACCACCTCACATACAGTGTTCCTAAATGTTTACATTGCAAGCCCCTGTCCATCAGTTGCATCTTGGTAGTGGTACAGCATAACAGTCCAGTTTGTGGGAGGTGGGGGAGCAAAAATAGTCTAATTTGACTTTGTAACCAAATAAATAATCAAAATTGAATTTCCTACCCTAATTCTAGATGTACTTGAGTCTGACATTTCCATTCTTAGCTGTTACGTTGGAGGCTGTTAATACGCACAGCAGAGTTATCGCAGATTAGTTTTCAGTTTCTAATGTTAATTCCTCATACACGGCACAGCTTGAGCAAAGTTTAACTGACTGCTACATTCAAATGGATAATCAGCCTTCAGTACCAATTCTGAGGCTTCCTGAGCAAACTGAAAGAAAATCTCATCCTTAATGCCAAATAATTGAGCCTTATTCACACACTTTATAGAAGGCAGGATAAAAATGTTGAATGACCTATGGCCAGTGTTAAGATGAAGTCAAACTTGATAATCATAATGTCTTTTCTGGCTTTAAAATTTGAAACTCTCTGAAAGAAAAAGCATACTGCAAGGACAGCATAAGAGTGCTGATATTGCTGACCTGTGCTATAGAGGTCAGCCTAGATGATCACAATGGAGTCTTCTGGCCTTAAACTCTGTCTCTAACAGCTTCCCTTCTGCAGACTGGAAAGTGGGTAGGAACTGGAGTGGAAAATGACACTTATCTCGGTAGGATCTTGAAGAGAGATGGGAACAGATGCTGGCTTTCTATGTATGCTGACAGTTGTTGTTTGTTTTGGGTGGGTTGGGGGTTGCTAGTACAGTCAAAAGCACATTAGTATAGAAAAGACTTGATGGTTTGACACGTCTAAAGTGCCTACTTTTTTGTGGGGGCTGGGATGTTTCAGTGTTAAGCAGTACTTCTGGGATTATTCACGTTGTATATAGCTCAGATCCAATTAACTTTATAAGGGCCACTCATAATTATAGATGAGTACAATGCTAGGCTATAGGAGGATATAAAAAACATTGCATTAATGCAAGATCCCCCTTAAAGAGCATTTTTACAGTCCGTTTTACATCTACTTTGCAGACTTTCATTGTCTTACGTACAGAGCTACTGACACCTCGGTCTGAAAATCCACCTTTCTTGCCTGTTACCTCATCACTAGTAACAAAAATTCCGTAGTTGAGGCTTATCTGATGGTTTGGATGAACAAGGCAGACTAGAACTCTGTTGGTTCTGCAGGGCTAATGGGAGTAAAATCCTGGTAAGTGAAGTGAGGTCAGACCCCAAGATGTGTAGGAAGTGAGACATGCTAGCTAGGTGTAGATCGGTCCCTATTTCCATAGTCACACTTCTCATCAGCACCACCCTCTGTATTCAGGTCATGGTCCTTCTGAGTGGTATTCAGCCAATTCTGCACTAGCTAAAATGACTCTTCTCTCTCCAAGTTCTATTTGACACCAGACACCTGCTTGCTCCGTCTCATTTTGCCTTGCAGGATGGGTGCTCCTAAAGCCTGTTGCCTTATGACAGGGCCTGCTTTCATTCTGTTCTCACTGATTCCCTTTTCAGCTTCAGTTGTATTTTATGGCTGCTTTTTTCACAGCTGGTTTGAAGTTGCTTTAACTCTTTAACTGTCCCTTTGAAAATAATAGGATTGGGTGGGTGTAAAGAAGGCAGAATGGGGCTCTTGTTTTGTGGATGTGAGCCAGTAGTAAATTTACTTCTGATAACTTATTTCACTTAGGCTTTCAATTTCTCTTCCACTGGCCAAAAAGGAGAATCTCCTGTTTCAGGGCCATCGTGTGCCCTTAACTCTGCATGCATAGCTTGCGCTGACTCAAGTGGGGGTGGTGTGCATACCTCAGAAGAAAGGATCTGGCCCTTAAGTTATGTTTGGAAAATGGAAATGGGGCTGCCCGGCCTGAAATATCTGAGCACCCAGGTACATTCCCCCTTCTCTGGAGAAATCAAACTCTCGTGTTCCAGAGGGGTTGGCACAGCTTCTCTTCTTTTTGAAAGGTGGGAGGTACAAACCAAGTTCCTAGAAAAGGAGAAAACAGAGCATTGGCCAAAAGAGACATAACTGAAGTGTGACTAATTCAAAGCAAACGATGCTGACGCAAATTTACTTTACTTCTCTCTCCCAGTCCTGTTAGAATGGAGTTGGCTGCCTGGAGGGAATAAAGCCATAATTTCTCTGCAGTTAAACTGTAGGAGCTGGTAACCAATGACTCAGTAATCAAAGTTTAAAGTCCGCCAAAAAAAACAAGTGGAGGATCTTTTGAGTTTGTTTTCTGACATTCGTTCAAGACCGGACTTAATTGAGTAATGGATGGCCCACTGTTCTGAATGCTGAAATCCTACAGTAGTATTTAAGGCAGAGTGTTGCTTTATCCTGACATATAGTCAGCCTTGTTGGCCTTCCTTTAGTTTATTCATTTCTCCCAAAAATCTAGTCTTGTCTTAACAGGGCAAATTTAGCTGGTGACTTCTCAGGCCTTTTAAACATAGTGAAAATAACATTTGCACTTTGAAAGAAGTTAGCCATGCTCCTGTGTGCTCAGTCAGCCCAGAGAAGCTGAATCACACATTCTGAGTAGCAAATCCTAGGATTTCCCTTTGTAAATAAGTGTTAGGCTATTCATTCCAAAACATAAATTGACCTGGAGAAACATTTGTGTTCTTTCTACTCTTAATTGTTCTCGTCATTTGTAACCATGCATATCCTCCCAGAACATGGGCTCCATTAGGTCCTTGAACTGAGTAGTTCAGGCCTGTGTTTAAAATTACATGTTTATAAAGTAAAATCGCATCTAACTAGTAACGTGGGAACTCTTAATACTGACGTGAATTTCACTGTAACTTTAGAGCTCAAGGTTTTAGTGACAATGTTTTAAAATAGCTTAATAACAATCGCAACTTTCCCCAGAATTGGCAAGGTGCCATGCTATTGTGTTTCCACTTGATTCAGATTACACTACTGTTTCTGTTCCACTTCTCTTCGCTTGTTACTAGTGGCCGCACCTTCATACAGTCATTCATCTCCATAGTCTATATCATAGTGATTCGAACACACAACCTTCTTCTGTGTCAAGCAGCCTTGTTCAGGTGACTAAGCTCCCCCCACATTAAATGGACTCTCAGCACTAGAGTCTACTTACTAGCAACATATTAAATGTCGTCATGATCATCAAAATGCTATTGTAATAGCTGATAACGAAATATTTACTGATCTAATAGCCTTTCTATCAAGTTCTGTTTATTTGAACTGGACGTATTTTCCCTGTTCCCGTTAATTGAATCAATGTAAATTTTAGTTTGATTGAATATACTGGTGTCCAGCATGTGCTAGTTGCTTTGTGAACAAATTGGAAGACCCTGTCCTTTCCCTAGAGAGTTCGCAAGCTCAGAGACAAAGGGGGAGGCTTGCAACGTAAAAGTGAGGGGTCAAGGCAGTGATAAGCACACGTTCTTGTAGACGTTCCCTGATTGAAGCTACGGAGCGTTGGCCAGCTGGGTCCATCAGGAAGGTATTCCAGTGTACCCTCTGGGATCGAGTTACTGTAGAGGCCAAGGACTCTGCAGGGTGACGCTGGTAAGCCACTGAATTGATAGCAGTGTCATCCTGCTGCTGTTCTCTGGGTTAAATGCTTTTTTGAGAAATGTTTAGGCTCAGGGTTTCAATCCAATCCCTCGTTTGTGATGAAGCTCTCGGGGGCTGCCCAACAGCACCTTGGATTGTTGGCAGCATCTGAGAGGGATTGATGGTGGCTGGTTTTTGATAGTCTGGGTGGTGTGGTCAGAGAGGAGTTGTGGGACTCTAAAGTCTTATGTCCAACTCTTCCCGTACTAGCCTTCTTCTCCCATCCAGACTCCTCAGACACATGCTGGCTGTGTGAACGAGCCAGTCTCCAGTCCTGTCTGAAGGCAAACAGAAAAGTTTTACCTACCAAGGCGGAATTGTATGGTTCCCCTGGAACAGTCACTGGCTTTCCGTGCAAAGAGCTGCATGCCCTGTAATGTGTTTAATAGCAGCAGCTGCACGATAAACTTTCTGCTTGCCTCTTTTGGTTGCTGGAAAGAGGCAAAATGAGGCTTCCCTATGGGTCCTTGCAGAATTCACCCCTTGCTCCAAACACCACTATCCGCAGGGTAGAATGCCAAACCATAGTCAGGGCTTCACATTAGCCCTGACTAGCACAAAGGGAAAGGCATTTGAAGTGACACCAAGTGCTTGGGTGTAAAGACCTGCTTTAGCAAATACGCACTAAGTTTACTCTTGTCAAAAACACTGAGTTTTATACCAACAAAGCCATGAACTGTGGAGAGGAACTCACTGTATCTTCTAAATCAGTGAGTGATTGAGAAGGGTGGCTGAAGCTTTTGAGCAGATTGATGTGGAGCGGGCCAGTGATTTGGGCTGATGAGAAATGTTCTCTGTGGCAGACACGCCTGTTGTAGAAACCCATTTCTCTGTTGACCGAAGCAGTGAGGTTGGCTGCCTGTTGCTTTATGAAATCCAAACCCCACATGTCACATTCCTGTGCTAATGAAAATACTGCAGCCGTTGTCACCTCGGAAACCGATCCTATATGAACACCTCTGGTTAGCACAGGCCTCCCCCAAAGCAGCAAGTGCAGCAGCTGGATTCTACATGTACAAATCAGGTCAGATTTCAGTGACTGTCTAAAGGCAGGCAACCTTGAACATCTTACTGTGTTAAACACTGAGCCTTTCACATTGCTAGCAGAGCTTGGATCTTGCCATCTTTCCACAGCATGTCTCTTGAGAGTCTGCTTTTCACCTCTCGACAATGGAGTTGAATGGGGTTCTCTTGAACATAAACCTTGTTTTTTAAAAAATAATGGGAAAAGTTTTCATTGCCAACCGACACTTGATTTTTGTTTGACTCTTCTGTTGGATACACTTAATATTTCATAGATAACTTTGACTGACTTAAACCATGCCCACCAGCACTACATTGCTACTGTTCAGTGATATAATATTGTCTTCTAGATAATGGTTCTGGCCTCTATCCTTTGAGTTTTGTTAATATTGTTAGATTGTTCATGTGACTATTGAAAGCTGAACATGGAGGTAATTAATTTCATAACGAGCTTACTTTCCCGTGAAAGAATCTCTTCACTCTAATCAGGAAATCCTGTAAAAATGAGGGTATTTTAATGTGAAAAATGCATATAGTAAAGTTCTTATGCCCTCTACCTAGAAACACTCACCCATAAAGAAATCCCTGTAGCTATTGATTAACCTTTGTCTGTACTCTGGGTACATTCATGGAAAGAATATCCATGAAAATCTGGTAGTGTGCCAGGAAACACCGTTGCAGTGGAGTACTTGTTTGGAGATGGCTCCTTGGAGTGGTGGTTGGGGGAAGAGAGGGGGTCAACTTCTCCAATGAAAGCGGCGATTTCTTACTGCTGACAAGAAGTAGCAGAGATTTTAAAGCCCATCACAGACACACAGCTGGACACTGTGCCCCTTGCATATACAATGCCAGGTCCAAATTTAGCATATTTGGACTCTCGCTCCCCCAGAATGGGCTAGGTTTATGACCACAGCTGCCACTGTAATGCTAACCTTTACCTGGCAATGTGCAGGCTTCCTGAAAAGAAGTATAGCTGTTTCTGCCATAGTGATAATTCCCTTGGGTCACACTGTCTGCCTCCTGGCCTGGCTCTTCAAGCTCACTAATGCCTTGTAACCCTCCCCAGGACTCACCGAATAACCATAACTAACTTCTGTCTTGGAAAGCACCTAGTGAGCGAAGACGACCTGCTGAAGGATCAGCGAGGGAGCCCTGCCTACATCAGCCCAGACGTCCTCAGCGGTAAGTGATCCCTTTCCTTCCTCAGTGGGGTTCACAGGCCCTGCATCTCTAGTCAGCTTTGTGGTGTTCGTATGCTGCTCTCGTTACTGGAAGAGAATTCTTCTAATCTTGTTCTCAGATGTAACATGCCCCTAAGATCCTCTTACACCCTAATATTAGACTCCTCTGTCTTCCAACCGGGAGGGAAGAGAGGTGAGGGTAATTCATGGATTCAGCTACACTTACGCCAAAATCAGCATGGCCACATGGAGTTGGTCAGGATTCCTGACCAACTCCATGTGTAGTCAAGCCCTTGTGCGCTCAGTCTAAGTTCTGCTCCACAAGGGATCTGTGCAGCTTACGTGCCCCTCGGCCAAAAGGGTGATGGATGCACATCCCACGCAAGAACCAGGGCTCCATCAGCGCTGACAGTAGCCTGCCTTGTGCGGAGGTCAGACTAGATGATCATATTGGTCCCTTCTGACCTATGAGTCTATGAGTGTGGCACTTGCCCCATGCTGTGCTGTTAAATGCGGCACACCTTACTTCTGCTTATCTCCAGGGTAATCTTATCTCTGCTTATCTCTTATGTCCTGGTGGAAATGAACCATCCCATGGGCACTGTATGCTGAGTCAGGGACACAGCCAACATCTGCTAATGACCTGGCCTCTGAATCTGCAGTAGCTAAGCAGTAGGTGGCGGTGTTTGGCTAGGCAGTGACGGCATGACCAGTGCCTAGTGGCCTGCAGCTTTAAGGCGTTCAGGGGACCTGCGGCATGGCAGTGTGTCCGGTTGGAATCCCAAGCCTGTGCTACTGCCTGGAGACTCGAGCGTAGTGCTGTGTTCTCAGCGTTGCTTCTGAAAGGCATCCGAGTCAGCCCCGGCTCAAGCTGGTGTTTGACAACTGGCCTGAGAGCTTGGCTCCTGCCTGTCCCTGCTAGGAGACTGCTCTCCATCTGTGGACCCATTGGACCCCCCTAAAGAATCAATAAAAATGGCTTGATGTTCCAGGAGTCAGCAAAACATGCAGACACAGGCCGCTGTCTCAATGGTCTGTCTTCTGCCTAGCGGCAGGCACCTCTCATCCTGTCTGCAAAGCTCCGGTCTCTTCTCCCTGGCTTCCTCCTGCCAGGGAGACAGATCAGTGACTGGCATGTGGAGTTCTTTGGAATTTGCACTGGACTGTCTGCTGCCCATGGGTGCCTCACTGTGTGTCCAGGGCCCTGGCTACTGGAAACCTCTGGGGCACTTGATCTGCTTCCTTTCAGGCTCTGTTTTAAAGCCCTGGCATCCTTTTTGGAGTTTGTGACATGAGTTATCGCTAGCACTGGAGGGAGCCCTTCGCTGTCTGGTCAGGTATGCTCCAGGGGCATCGATTGCCATGGAGTTGGGCACTGAAGGGTATTGACAAGCTGCAGCACTGCCTGGCTGCTGCTTGGGTCAGCTGGGCTGGGTACGGAGGTGGGGGGGAGGGGACTGCAGGGAGGAGGAGTTGGGAATATGGGCTGGGTTTTTTAATTCGGTTCATCTTACCCTCTCCCTTCAGTGCCTGGCTCAGAGGAGCCCAGTGAGCCTCCTGAAGGTGAAACCCCCTGGGTCCATGTTAGCCAGGCTCTGTCCTCAGCCAGCACAGCCAGGGCCTCTGCAGAGAGAATGGCAGGCCAGACCTGGCTGAGAGCCCCGCAGGCCTGTTAGCAGCGCCAGAGCTCAGGTCTCTCCTGCTCCTCTAGGTATCTGAGGGCTGGCAGCCAAGGGGTGGGGTGAGTTAAGTGCACTTCGGAGGATGGGGCAGCCTGAGCTCACTGGGCTGTGCGGGGCTCCCTGCTCCTGTCTCCAGCCCCTCTGCTTTGCCAAGCTGAGGCTCCTCATGCATAGGCTGGGTCCTGCAGTAATCCACCCTGGGCCCTGCCTGACCTTGCCACTCCTGGCTGCGTAGTGCTACTGGGAGTGATTCTTCTAAAAATCTCCCTGGTTGCCAAGTTTGGGGTGGCACATCTGTGGGCTGAGCCCTGCAAGTTTTGTGACCCTGGAAGTTGAGGGTGCTAAGGGCCTTGCAAGATAGAGCCTTGTTTATTGGGACAGCCCATAGCAGCAGTGCTGATGAGATATTCCCACTCAGACACTTTCTGTGGCTCTGGGATACATCCCTCTGCTCTGAGCGCCTTCTGAGCCAGCCCTGTGAAGGGAAGAGTCTGTGTAACCCTGCCATGTCTGGGCTCTATCCACCTGTCAGACGCAGGCTGCAGCCCGCAGCTCAGGACCACTCATCCTTGGCCACAGCGTCCTCTGAACCTGGCAGCAGACAATACCCAAGGGCCGCAGATTTTCCTTGCAAACTCTGTTGGTTTAGTTTCTAAGAGACTATTCTCGGCGTGGTGGAGCCTCCCTCTGTCTGCATGTCTAATATTCCTGGGCAAGGGGGAGCTAAGGCTTACTCATTGTTTTAGAGCTCCTGAAGGCGTGCTCTCCACTTAAGAGACGGGCTGAATTTTATGGCTGACAAAATGTCACTTCGCAGGCAGGCAAGGAGGGTGAGGTGCCTCTCCTTGAGCTGCACAAAGCAAAGAAGAATCAGTACAAACACCGAATGCTGCGGCAGTGACTCATGAATGACTCAGAGGAAGTTGTTCCCTTAATCCTGTGCTGTGGTACAGCAACAGGAGCTTAATGTTCAACCCTCATGCAAGCTCTTATGTGCTCGCCTGATGGTCTGAGTGCAGGGATTCTAAAGCAGCAATTCCATCTAGCGGTCGCAGTGGAGGGTTTCCAGAATGCTGTGGTATGGGGGAGAGGTTCTCTGTGCTGGGCCTCTTAATGTCAGACTTCAGCCACCCTGGATTTCAAATCTCACCTAAGGGCTGAGTCATGTCAGCTCAGATGGGTGCATTTGAGCTATAAGCCAGGAGTCTGCACCTCCCCATGAGTGTCGATGGGTCACAGACAGCCAGGTGATTGGAGCTGTCTGGTAAAACAGCCTTCCGACTGGTGCTGACCTCAGGTGGATGTCTTTCCAGGCTCTTTTCCCAGTCCCTCATGCTTCTCCTTGCCTGGAACTTTAGTCCTGTCGTTTCATTCTTGCCAACGATCAAATTTCTCTGTGCCTTATGAATCTGAATTGAGCAATACGCGCCCAAAGGCACTTCAGGCATCACTTGCAGCTCCTAGTGTAGTGGCCGCTGATCACCAGTGCATGGCAGAGGGGTGGGGAACAAAAGAGAGGCCCCCAGGGCATCCTCAGTGTGGATGTAGAAGAAACAGAGGAACCCCAGATCCCAGGTGGGCTGCAAGGTACATTCGATCTGGTCCCAGACAAAGGAGGGGCTGCGTGAGCACTGCTAGACTTTGAACCTACAGCTCCAGAGAGCAGGAGAAGCCACATCCCAAGCTCCTGCGAAGTCCTGCATGGCGTCAGGTCACGTGGCCTGAGTTCTGGGTGTTTAGTACTTTGAAGGGGTTATAGGCTCACCAACTGATCTGATCAGAAGATGATGATGTAGTCCTGGAATCAGGCTCCAGAAGAGTATTTACAGGGACTTCTGGGATGCATGACAGGAATGCTCACACTGATAACCGATAGCAGATAACACGATAACAATACACCTGCATAGCAAAGCTCTCGTCTACTTGTAAGGAATGACCCTCACTACCATTTTATTTTTCTATAATGTATCTTGAAAGGTCAGAGTTGGGCCATGCAACTTGCAAAGTTGCTTGGCTTTTTCAGGCCTAGCATCACAACCTGGTTTGCCCCTTTTTATACCCTGAACAATATGGGTCCTTCTCAAAGTCCAAATGTGACATCTTCACCTCCAGATTATTAGGCTACACTTCCTCTGTGGGCTGGCAGATTCATGCGTATTAATGACATATCCATATCCTTTCCAGATGGTTCATTCATTTCACCTGTTATTTCTGACCCTTTCTGTGAGTTTTGTGGCATACCTGTGAAGTTTACTTGGGGCATAAACTGAGGCAGTCCCCCCTGTCTTGATGCCTCCCGACTTCTCTAGGGTAAAGGTATAATCATGTATGTCTTATCTTTTAACTCATCATTACTTAGCTGGGCCAAAGGTCCCAAATATATGTGTGCTAACTGCCTTAGCTTTCATACAAGATGCGGCCTGTAAGGTACCTTGCATTACGGCTATAATATGTTAATATGAATCTCTGATCTCTGACTCTAATATAATAAAACAACAATACTTAAATCTATGAGGAAAGGTGTGTGTATATATGCAAGCAAGCAGGCTAGTTCTATAGGCTACAATGAGAACTTACACATTGAATGTAATCTCCACCTCCTGTGGTAAATAACTTCCCCACAGACAGGGAAGGCTTCAGCTCGCAAACAGCTTGACTCCTTAAAAATCAGTGTGTCTCCAGCAAAGAGGCGCTTGCACACCCACTGCATATGCTTTCCTAGTGCCGACTCCTTTGGGAGGTGGCTGGCTAGCCTGGGATCCCAGCTGATCTAGTCGTGCTGATGTAATGCCAAAAGAGGAACTTGCTTGGGAGACCGTTTCTGTGCTGCGAGGTGCACCACACTGAATGAACGACACCAAGATCACAGCCTCGTGTGACCTGCTTTTGTCCCTTCCTCTCTCCAGGTCGGCCATATCGTGGGAAACCCAGTGATATGTGGGCGCTGGGCGTGGTGCTCTTCACCATGCTGTATGGCCAGTTCCCCTTCTATGACAGCATACCTCAGGAGCTCTTCCGCAAAATCAAGGCTGCCGAGTACACCATCCCTGAGTGAGTGACCCAGCCCCAGTGCACCCAGCCCCTAGCGCAGGCGTCCTTAATTTCCCAGCCACTCTGCGAGTTAACAGTGGCAGGAGGGGTTCCAGCTAGCGGAAAGCGTTGGGGGTCAGTGGGCTGGGTGCCAGTGTCCCAGCCTACAGTGGCCTCCCAGCTGTGCTCTGGCGTCATGTTTGAAACGTGAGCAAGGCCCTAGCCCTGCTGCACTCAGCTATGCTGCATTGTACTTGAACAAGGAAACCTACCTCGTTTAAATAGGAGGAAAGAAAACCCACCAGTTAATTTTGAGCTCTAGGGAATCGGACCCAGGCTCTGCTCTGCACACGCTGCCCTGCTGTTTCTCCCACATTCAGCGCTCTTTGGCTGTGGAGCCTCTGTGGCCTTTGCCTGGTGCTGACGGACCCTTTCTTTGGCAGGGATGGGCGGGTTTCTGAAAACACCGTGTGTTTGATCCGAAAACTGCTGGTGTTGGATCCGCAGCAGCGTCTTACAGCCTCTGAAGTGCTGGAGTCCCTCAGCTCCATCATAGCGTCCTGGTGAGTACCCAGAGCGTTGGGGGATGGGGAGCGAGTGCCTCGGGCAGGGGAGGGTCAGGTATATCTCACTTGTGCCACGGGAGTATGTTGCCATTGAGCCTTAAGCGGCACATTGGAATTGCCCCTGTGTGATTCACGGCACATGGAGTGTGAGGTCCAGGTAAGTAACACCCGGCATGAGACCTGGAAAGGGTACAGGCTCTGCGTTTCTGTTCTAAACTGGAGCACTGAGTGTACAGAGCCATTTAAAGATCAGTCTGACTCCAGAACTGTCGTGTACTGAGGAGGAGGATGCTTCTCTCTCTCAGCCCCTAACCAAGGGCACATCCCAGCAACAGTCCCCTGTCCCTCCCACCGAACACCAGTGGGACTCCCCTGCTGTACAAGGCACAGTCTGCTGCAGAGTGTGCCCCGGCCTGGAGCCAGCGTGTGCTACCTGTGGAGACAGCAGCCTTGCTCAGCAGTTTTTGGAGCAGGGGCTACTTTCATGTCTCGCTATGCACGGTGGTAAGAGTCCCACATCCTGCTTCGAGCATTGGCAAGAGCGGAGGCTGAAGTAGCTGTCGTCTGTAACACCTGGCAACAGTAGTGCAGTCGAGCTGCCTGTCTGGCTAGAGCTGCAGTGACCGCACGGGGGCGCAGCAGGCGGGTGGGATGTCCCCTGTCTGTGTGCTGAGCGGCAGGTCTCTGGGCCATACATTTCTAATGCACTCTGCTCTCACCACCCCAGGCAGTCCATGTCCTCACTAAGTGGCCCTTTGCAAGTGGTGCCTGATATTGATGACCAGGTGACTAACCCAGAAACCCCGCAAGAGGTAAGGATGCAGCGTGGCGCTGAGCTAGCCTCAGTGTTTGAGGTGCACGGATTTGCTTGTGACAAGCAATTAACCAGTGACCCTCCCGACAGGGCGTGTGTGGATTTCTTGCTACTCTTACAGCCAGCTCCTTTCCCCCAAGCCTCAGCACACACCCATAAATTGCCTTTCTGCCCAACTCCCACTTTGTGTCCCGTCGCTAGGCCCGTCTGTCTGCCCTGTCGGAGGGGCCGTCGGTGTGTTTGCTAGACAGGGAAAGGAGCATTGCTGAGGTCGCAGTGCAGGAGGTGGCGTTAGCCGTCATGTCTCCGTCTGTAACAGTGACTGGCGATGATCGTGTTCGATGTTCTAACGAGCAGGGGCAGTGGAGCTGTTCCCTCTGCACGACTGAGGTGGCACGTACTGAATTGGTCTCTTAGATTGTCTGTTAAGCAGCGCAGCTTGAATTTTCCATGTGTAAACGAGCTCCCCAGCGTTGCTGCTGCGCTGTGGGGAGAACCCAGAAGCGTTGGCAGTGCTTCTTCTCGTGACTCTGCAGAGCGAATAAACACTCTGCTCTCCGCCGGTGTGTTTGTGTGGGAAGCGATGGCTGGTGGCCTCGCTGCACCAACACACCTCTTAAGCCTTCATCCTGTTCCACGCTAGGCAGCCCGGGCTGCATTCTTAGCCTTGGGGAAACCGGCTGCCACGTGGCCCCCTCCCCTCGCTGGGCTTGCAGTACGAGTGGCAGTTGAACCGTTGCATTGCCAGCTTCCAGATCAAGCATAGTAGGCAGCTCTGTGCCTGGGGGACATCTTCATTATCCAGGGGACGGCTTATTATTACCCCGTTCCTGCTTGTCTCTGGTGGTGACTGCCCGAGAGCCCTGCCCATGGCTGTTAGGAGGCAGGCTGCCTGAGGCATGCATGCTTTGGCTGGAGGGCCTCTTTCAGCGCTTTGTCGGTAGCTCAGGAATATCTAAGTTGGGGATTGGCGAAGGTGCACAAATGCATCGAGTGCTTGACTGCTAGGCCTCAGGGGCTCAAAGCTCCTGGCTGTGCGTAAGCATGCTGTGCTGGGAACTGGCGCTCCCGCAGCTCTGACTCACTGTTATTGCAGGGGAAGGTGACCGAGGAGTGCTCACAGTACGAGTTTGAGAACTACATGAGGCAGCAGCTGCTCCTGGCGGAGGAGAAGAACATGCTGCACAAGGCCAAGAGCTTCCTGCAGAAGCGACCATTTGGGAACATCCCGCCCGTGCGGCGCCTGGGGCACGATGCCCAGCCCATGAACCCTTTGGATGCTGCCATCCTGGCCCAGAGATACCTTCGGTAATAGCTCCCCACATCCAACAGCACAAGCGCCGTCCTGCAGTCTGCCTTTCACGTCGCCTACTACAGCCGACAGCAATACCTGCGCCCTGTGATAGAGAATAATGTAGCAGCTCCTCCACACTCTGTTAAGGGACACGCACTCATGCTCACGCTCTTGGAGGGGGAAGACTTTTGAAAAAGCTAGTTTTGGAAGTAGCAAACTTTTGGCATCTTCTGGAATCTCCGGTTTTAAATCCAAGCCTGGATGACTAATCTGCTTTTTAATCGTGACTTTTTAATCTACCTCTGTCTTTTTAATCATGCTGTTCTCTGGACTGAGCAAAGTTTATGGGAGAAGATTATTAGTAAAGGTGAAATCGGTTTTCTGGCACAAGTGCCATGGCTGAATGTGCAGGATGGAGAGTTGGCTGGTTGCATTTGCTCCACATAGTTTGAATAAGCTTAATTTTATCTGGGTTTCATGAAAGTAACAATTTCTTGAAATCTCCCACTCTCCCCTTCATCTGCATGAAACCTCCATTCTATTTTTGACACAACACCTGGTCGAATGTTTTGTCTAATCCTTGCTGGTTTCTGGCATCTCGATAGCAACACTTTGGGCCTTTAATAAGCTGCATACAAATATTAATATCCAAGTTAGCTTAGAGAGCTAATAAATTAAGCCTGTTTCCTTAACAGTGGAACCAGGGAGAGATGCAAATGACCATTTCAGACCATTGTTACAAATGTCTACAGTCTTTCCAGTGTTGTTCAGAGGTTTTGTGGAACTTCATTTAGCCTATCTTGGCCCCTGACACTCCTCTCAACTTTCACTGATTCTTTTAGCCTCTCAAGAATATATGATTTAATCTGTGTTTTTTCAGTAACTTCTCTAAGGTGCAGTAAATTTGCATTAATTCTGAGTTAGCAATTTCACAGTTCATTGTGGTACAGATATAATATATGAGTTATAATGTGAAAAAGTTCCCCAGAATAATCTGTTTGAATTAGAGGGAAGGGTTGGCTAAGCCTCTGCTGTATGTCCTCTCCCTTTTATCTTGCCATCCGAGTCCTGACATGAATGTCTTGTGCTGCTCCTCTGGGCTGGGCAGTGGTAGTTAGCGTGAACAGGGACGTCCTGGCTTCCATCACCAAATGCCATTAAATAAGCATTGGACTGTGTTGAGAACAGCATAGAACATTTCTGAGCCTCATTTTGTGAACTGGATGCCTGTCTTGCCAGAGAACTGTTCTCACTGGAGAGATCCCATCGCCCACGCAGCCCAATCCAGGCTTCTGATTAACCCAGAAGCCAGTTTTTTTTTCAAGTGCAACCTTTCCCCTGGACCTGACCACACACTGTTCCCAGCCGCAGCACTCCCGCGAATAAGCTTTAATGTAACGTTCTCTCTCCTAGTTGCGGTAACCAAAGAAGCCACCTGATTTCAATGGCGCGCTAGAAAAAAGCTGTAGTGTGGGTAGCCGGGAGCCGGCCGGGAAATCCTGGAATAGCAGATGTGAGAAGCTGGCAATCTCTGTACCCAGGCACGGAGCTGGGACTCGTTTGCCAAATCAAAATACTTCTCACTAGAGGGGTTGTTGCTACTTCTCAGCGCAGTCAGCCACAAGTACCTGCCCCAGGTGCTCGCTGGCTGATCCCGTGTCACTGGGTATCCAGTGGAGCTGCTGAGGGGCCACAGCGGAGGCAGCCACCAGTACCCCCCGTTTCATTCTCCCTGTTACATTAGTGAGCACAAACATGGGCCGAGCAGCGGGATTTATTTGTAGCTTGTCGCCGTCTCTTGCCTAGAGGTTGGAGATGTATTTTGACTGTTCCTAGTTGTGGTTAAAGCTACAGACCTCTCTCCGTGGATTCTGTATGTTAATGCACTTGGGGACTGAACAGGAATGTTAATTGTAAGCTTTGGGCATTATCTTCTGCCTCCCACCTCCCCGCTGCACATTCGCAGGGTGCAGGACGTTGGATGTGTGAACACTAACGAGGACTAGACCAGCCTCGCCGAGCTCGCCAAGCTGAGCCAGTAGCCTGAAGTCTTAGTAGTCTTATTTATTTTGTTTAAAGATGCGTCTGGGTGTGGTGCCACTACCCCTCAGTGCTGTCCGGGGGAGCTCCCTGCCCTCGGCTGGCGGCTAGCCACCACCTCACCGCTCTGACGGGCAGGCCCTCCCCGTGGCTTGCCCTGCACTAGGCAGGAAGGGTTTCCCTGCACACTATGCACCTGTCTAACTCGCTACTTGTTCATGTCTTGTTTTTTCCCAAAGTCAAAGCAATATTCTGGGGACTCTGTCATTGTATAATACGGAGTATTCCTGCGAGTGGCTCTTCGCCAGTGACCGATTGCGTGTTTATAGTGAAGAAACTGGAAGAAGATGGCAGTGCGTGGGGAGGGTGAGAGCTGCTTGGTTTGGTTTCAGTGGATTAGACATATGACATGCTGTAGACAAGGATCCGATTGTAAAAAATAAAAAAAATAAAAAAATTTGTATAAAGACATATTTTTGTACTACATCAAAACTCTTCCTGCATGTCAGCAATAAAATTTCATAATGTAGAACTGGTGTTGCGTGACCCAGTGTCTTCTGTGGGGAGCAACTGCCTGGCCCTACACCGAGTAGCCTGGGTGGGGAAGAATAGGAGCGACTCCCCTCAGCCTCCTGGGGAGCAGGAGCCCTAACCCTCTCCCACTTCTTCCTGCTGTGTCACTGTTTTTTTTTCCCCTGCTTTGGGCTTCTGCCCGAGGGGCAGCCCTGAGTGTAGTGCTTGTCTCCCTGTTGTGTGTCTGGCTGCAGTGGGGGGTGATATGCTGGAGGGCCTGGCCCTGTCCCAAGATCCTCACGTGGGGCCCCAGTGTCCCTCCCACATTCCCTACAAACTTTGCTGACTCTGTACCAGCCTGCTGGAGGAAATGCCTTGGGAATACTTCCCGGAGGACTTGATGTGATGTTTCTGGGGAAAGCGAGTCCCTCTGAGATGGGGAGCCTGGTTCGGGTCCAGTGCAGCCAGGCCTGGAATGTGTCAGGGCAAATGCAGCCCCCTGCTAAGACGGGCAATTCAGCAGTTGTCAGAAGTCTTGTGGCTGCCATCATGCTGGGCGTGTGCCCCGAGCCCTGGGCGCACAGCTGGCGGGGGCAGCAAGAGCAAAGGCCATGCAGGAAGGGTCACTTGGGGCCAGGGCCCATATTTCCAAAAGGGAAAACCAGACCCTGCGGGGGTTGGTGATTTCCATTCCCCGTCCTTACACCCTTTGCTGTCTAGAAAAATTCAGCAGGAGCGATCTGCTGTCCCTCCGGGGCACTAGCAAATGTCGTGGGGCTGGAGCGAGCTCAGGCCTGAGGTGGCTACGTTCTGGGGCTCAGCTGTGGCTGCTGTGAGAGGAGGCCCCGGGTCCAGCTCACAAGCGACGTGTGATCATGACCTGGTTTGCAGGGCTACCCTGCCCGCTGCTGTAGAGCGGGATGCCTAGGACCTGCCATGGCAGGGCTAATGGTGCTATTGACGTGTGCAGACGACTCCCCCAGGGCTGGCTGCTCGAGCTCTCGACCATGCTTGTCACTCCTGTGCTGTGCCCTCCCCTGCCCGGCCCTTGTGACTCCCCCCTGCCCGCCTGGTGCCCTGGCCCCTCGCGCCCTGGGAGGGGGCCGTTACTGACTGCAGCGGGGCTCTCCAGCGAGACTGGTGCTAATTCTGGGTGCTTGGCCCAGGCGCGGGCTGGGCGGCTGGAGCCCTGTGTGAAACGGCCCATGTCCCTGCCAATGCAGCGCTCTCTGCCCAGCCCAGCCCTGCAGCCGGCTCTGCCCACATCCCTGCTCCGCTGTCTGCCTCCGCCTCAGCTGCTGGAGGTGCTGCTCTTCCCTGCTCTCCTGGCCCCCGGTCGAGCATCTGCAGCGTCCCACACGCTTGCCCCTGTGCTAACAGCCGTGGGGAGGGGGGCACCCCCAGCGCAGAGCAGCAGGAGCCTGGGTCTTGCACTGAGGGACCGTTGAACTTTGGGGGGCATCGTGCGCCCCAGCCAGGGCAGGGCTTGCGTTGGGAAGTTCCCCTTGCTGGGGCCATTCTTGCTGCTCTCTGCCCCGGGCTACTGGCAGCCCTGCCCTGCCATGATTCAGGGCAGGGACCCCTCTGCCTCCAGCTACTCCAGGGGGTCCAGTCGCTGCCTCCCCACCCCCACCGCTGCCCCACCGACTCAGGCCGTGAACACACGGAACTGCCTGCTGCAGTCCTTGCCGGGCTGGAGACGAATGGGGGAGTGGGAGGAGGCGGTTCCTGCGATTGCAGCTTTTTCTTAAGCACCTATCGTGCCCCCCGTCTCCTCCTCCTTCACGCTGGGGGGCTGGGCCCTGGGGATTAGCTGACCCCAGGCCAGGGGCTCCCTGCACTGGAGTTGGTAACTGCAACCCCTGGAGGGGTCGTGCGAAGGGCCCCTTGCGCAGCTGCTGGGGCTGGTCCTGCAGGGAGAAACCCAGAATAAGGGAGGCGCTTGCTCCCCTGGGCTCCCGTCCCTTCCACCGCCCGGCTGGGAGCGGCACCCTCGCGCTACAGCCTGTGCTGGCTGGAGGGTACGAATGGGGCCCCCCTGGGGGCTGGCCCCGAGCTGGGGCTGTACGGGCTGCGTGAGCCTCTCAGGGCAGAGTCTGATGGCGGCTCGTTAACCCGGCTCTGGGCTGCAAGGTCCCAGCCAAGCCATGGCGGTGCAGCCCCGGTGCCTTAGCACCCGACAGTGCCCGGTGGCAGCCGCCACGTGGCACGGAGGGAGAGGGCCCCCCAGCCCAGGCCCTTGGGATTTCCAGGCTGCGCCTGCAGCCGCGTCAGGGGCCCGTGAGCACCAGTCCCCGTCCTGCGCTAGAAGGCGGCCGTGGGCTGAGTTCAGGGGCGGGCCAGGCTGCCTTTAATAAACACCAGCCGCCCCTGGCGTGGAGAATTCAAAGCTGAGCTGTGTGCGAGGCCCAGCTGGCCCCCACGCCTCTCCCACTCGCCGCGTCGCCCACCCCAGCCCCCTCCCCCCTAACCTTAGCCCACTGAGCTAAGCCTGCTGCGCGGGCTGGAAGACGGGCCAGGGCGCTCATGGGGGGGTTGGGAGGGGCCCATGCCCCACTGAAAGCAAGGTCGCCTGCCCGTCCCCACCAGCTGCCATCGCCGGGGGGCATGCAGAGCCCTCACAGTGGAGGTCATGGCCAGAGGCCCATTGCCTGGCTAGCCGAGCCAGCCCTCCCACTGCCCCCAAGCGGGCCGTCTGGCCAGTCTGCCGTGGTGCCTAGAATTCAAGCCGCTCCCAGGAGCTGCCCCGTCGTGCCAGGCGCTGCACAGAGCAGCCCCAGCGAGAGCCAGGCCCCGCCCCAAGGGGGCTCTGTCTGCGCCGCCCAGGCAAAGGGCAGGGGACCAGACCTCGCCGCCCCGCCCCAGGGGCACTAGCACAGCAGGTGGGGTGAGGCTGCCATGGCAGACGCCCGTCCCCACGCGCACCGACCCCGCTTCCCTTGCTGAGGCCGGCAGGGAGGCGCCGGCTGCCCTGGGGGGGTCAGCCACGGGTCTGGCTGTGTGGGCGTGTGAGCTCCCCGGGCTCTGGCCGTGCCACTCCTCACCGGGGCACCCTGCGTGCTGGGCGCTGGGCACCCCTTTGGGCATCGTGCTGAGCGGCCGGCAGGGCCAGCAGGCCGCATGCGGGGGCGCCCGTGACGAGGACCAACTCGCGGCCCACCCCGGCGGGGGCTGCAGCCCAGTTTCCCGGGGGCAGCAGGAGGGACAGGGGATGTCAAGGCTCAGCCGCCCGCTTGACTCGGGCCCAGGGTCCCAGCCCCCAGCACGGCCCCGAGGCACCGGACCCAGGGTATCCGGCCTGTGGGAGAGACGCGGGACCCCCGCAGCAGCCAGCAGGCCAGGGTGGGGGGCTGGGCTCGGGGGGGTTGTGGGGTTAAGACGAGGGTTGGGCTGGGGGCCCCCCGGGCAGACCCAGCGCCTGTACAGGATGACACCTTTGCGAAGCGCTTTGCTCAGGGCCCCCCGTCCCCAGGGAGCCAGGTTTAACCCGCCCCCCCCAGCCTGCGGGAGGGGGGGCAGCGCTGGGCTGCGCTGGGGGCGCTGACCGCCAGGCTCTTCCAAACTATTTCCTGTTGCGGCAGCGTTAATGCTAACCAGACCTTGCTTCTCCCAGTCCCAGCCAAAGTGCAGCTGGCTCGCGCCGCCCCGGGACTGGGACCAGCCCAGCGCCCCCCACGCCCGGTGAGTACCAGCCCCACCAGCTGCCCCCCGCTCGGTTCGCCACAGGCGCAGCACGCCCCGGGACGGGTGAAGGCATTTGGGTGGGAACCGTCCTGCCCCAGCGGGTCAGAGCCGGGGTCAGGCCACGCACCAGCTCGGGGCACCCCGCCGAGCCTAGCAACTGCCGGCGGGGTGGGGGGGGGGGCTGTCGTCCACCCACACACCGTGCCCTGGGGCCCCCATCTGCTGGTGTCATCCATACGCACGCGCACCCCTCCCTGGGCAGCCCCGGCCATGCCCCTGGCCCGTCCACGCTCTGGGCCATGATGCAGAGCCTGCCGCACGATGTGATGCTGTCACGTTTTGGGGGTGGTGTGGGGGAGGGAGCTCGTTCTCTGCCCACATCCTGTCTGGCCAGCGGGATTCCCTCAGCCTGCCCCCCCTTTGCCCACAGCCCCACGGCACCCAGTGCACCCGGGTGCAAGAAACAGGGACAGGCCCAAGAGAGGCGCCAGAATTCCCCCACGACGTCGGTGCCTGGGCGCCCCCCGAATGCGCCTGCTTCGCTCTGGGCTGCGAGAGGAGGCAGGGGGGCAGGGCTCGCCTCTGGAACTGCACCCAGCGTGGGGCCCCCTCACCACAGCCCCCCCGTCCCCTGACGCGCCCCCCGCCCGCATTGCACACCCTGGCGCCGTGGTGATCATTAACCAGGCCCTGCCGCGGGCGCTGCGTGCCGGCTGGGCGCGAGGGGCAGGGCTTGGCCTGGGTGCAGCGGAGTGTGAGCTTTGGGGTGGGCCCGTGTCAGGGCTGCCCGGCTGCAGCCTGTGCCTTGTGCGTCGGGGGGGGGCTGGCTGCCGGCGGGGAGCGCTGCGGACTGGCCTGGCCAGGGACGCGTCTGCTGATGTGTCACATATTTTCTGCATTTCTTTCCTCCCAGCGCAGCCTCGGTGCTGGGAAATCGGCTCAGCCCTGCCAGGGCCCTCGTGCAGGGGGAGTCGTGGGTGCTCCGGGGGCTTCGCCTCCCCACGCTCCTGCCAGGCCACCCCTCGGCCCTTTCTCCCACGCGTCACCGCACCGGTTCCCACGGCAAACCCCCCGTCCTGGCAGCAGGCCTGCCTGAGGCTTCGGGGGGGGGGGATGGATGCTCATGGGCCATGCGTGGGCCGTGCCCGGATGGAAACTGAGCCAGTCGCAGCTCGGGCAGAGCGTTCCTTGGAGGTTTTGGGCTCGTTGAACTCCAGAGTGCTGCCCCCCCCCCAACTCTCCCCTGTGGCCCCCAACCTAGTGCTGGGGATTAGCTTGTCCCTGCCATGATCCCCTGCCCCCCCCACCGCCGAACAGGCCTGGGGCTCCACGGGGCAGCCCGAGGCACAGAGGGACAGAGGGGCCCATCACCCCCTTTCCTGACTGCCTTTAAATCTCCCCCCTGCAGAGCTTCCTGCAGGGGGATGGAAGGGGAGGGCCGGGGGAGGGGCAGGCTTGCCCTCCCCCCCCTCGTCTCCAAAGGCGACTTTTCCTGTGAGCGCTGCAGCCGGGAGTCTAACAATTATTGCCTGTGCTCGCACATCTGGAAGGAAGTGAGCGGCTCTTTCCACTGGCCGCCTGCACCGGGGGGCTCGCAGCCAGCTCCCGTCCCGCCCCGGCTGCAGAGGGGCCGGGGAGCGCCACGCACCGGGCCACGCCAGAGCCTGCGCCCGTGGCTGGATGTGGGGGGAGCCACGAGGCCCCTGCTGTGACGGTGGCAGGACAAGGGGTAAGCGGGTGCCCGTGAGTCGTGCCCCCCCCCCCGCTCCGGTCCCTGTCAGAGCAGAGCAGGGAGTGAGGGGCTGGGGGGGGGCGCGGGGGCTCCTTACAGGCCCATGCACTTTAGCATTAACTCTTGCCCTCTCGCTGGGGGGGGGCAACACAGGGCGCGTTTGCCAGGGCAGCCAGGCTCCATCAGCCAGAGGTCTGCGCCTTCGGCCTCCCTCTGTGCCCGGCTCTCTGGCCGCGCCGTGGGGTGGCCGTGTGCTGCTCTCACTGCCCCCGTGCCCAGCCCGCCGACCCAGGCCCTAGAGCCGGGCAGCGCATGGGGCCATACTCTTGGAGCCTGCACAAACCGGGCGTCTACGTCCAACCCCCCCACACTTCCCCTGGGCTCCCACGGGCCGGGCCCAGCTCTGTGCCCCACGGCGGGTCAGTGGAGCCCAGCCTGGGGCTTGAGTCTGCCGTGCGCCCCCCGATTAGGGCCAGGAGCCATCGAACGCTACGCTAAATGCCGGCACCCCCTGTCGCTGGGATCCCATGGCAGCCCCTGGGCTTGTGGGACCCTCCCCTGGCTCCAGCAATGCTCTCCCGCCTCGTGCCACCTCCCCCGCTCAGGGGCTGAGGCCAGGCCCCCACCGGCTGGTTGGGGAAGAGGGGCAGGGGGGGCTGTTGCTGGGGGCCTGGCAGGATAACACGCTGTCCATGCACCCCCAGCCCTGCCCTGCCAGCCGGCCCTGGCCCCCGCCTGCACGGGCAGCGACCCTGCCCACCCTGGCACATCGAGCCCCGGGCGTAGCCCCGACTCCCCGGCGCGGCAGGGCCCCTGCAAACCAGGGCCGTTGCTCTGCACCCCAACACTGCTATGGCAGGGCACAGCCTGTCTGGGGGGGGCAGGGGGGGCAAGGCTGGGGCAGCGACTGAGGTAGCAGCAGAATGGTGGGGGAGGGGGCGCAGGCAGGACTGTGATGGCTCGGGGGGGGCGCGTTGGCAGAGCGGGGGGGCCCTGGAGTGGGTGCGCACGGCCCAAGAGGCAGCATCAGGCCCTGCTCCCAGCCCGTTGGCGGCTCGTGCGATTCAGCCCCCACGTCGCGGGGGGAACCCAGCCGGCGTTCCTCTGCTCCGCCGCGGCTGGGCTGTGCATCCCAAGCCCCCAGCCAAGAGCATGTGGTCAGGAGCCCCCGGCCTGACAGTCCCGCCAGCGGGCGGCAGATTTACTGCCATTCCACGCATTGCTGGGATCATCCGCGTTTCTCAGCCCAAGCCAGACCCGAGCTGTGCCGGGGAGCGGCGGTGGTGGGGCTTAGCCTGGCCTCAACTCCCCAGGAGGAGCTGCCCTATTTCACAAGCGCAGGGGCCAGGCAGCGCCACACTTGGGACGGGGGCTGCTTGATGATGTGTCTGGCCGCCAGCCAGCCCGGGCGGGGGACGCAGGCAGCACACTGGCCTTGGGGGTGTTAGTTCATGGCTGGGGACGGGCAGCTGGCGCCCAGCTGGCCGCAGAGCTCCGTGCATTGGCCAGTGTGGCCCGATGGGCATGAGGCGCTTGCTGGCACCCTGTAATGCTAAGCAGCCGGCCGGGAGGCCTGGGAGGCGTGCCTGGGCAGGGGTGTCAGTCGTTAGCGTGGCCCTGTGGCGTGGCGCAGGAAGACAGCCCGGCTCGCGCCCCAGAGGTGGCTGTATTTTGCTGGCTGGCCTGGTGGTCTCTGCCAAGCTGCGTGACATGCTTTGGGGCGCTGGGGTGGGGCACTGCTGCAGGAGTGACCCGCTCCTTCGTTCTCCGGGGGGAGGCTGGGAGGGGAAGACCGCTGGTTGGGGTGTTTTATGTCAGCGCTTGTGAAGGGTCCAGGGGGGCAGCCCTGGGCGCAAAGCACTGCTCCATAGCCCGAGTAGGTGCGTGGTGCAGGCAGCAGCCGAGCCAGCTTGGCCCATGGCTCAGCTCTGAGCCAGGTCCCTCCAGCCGGGCGAGGCCTGGGCAGCCCCTTGGGGCAGCCCCTCACTGCCTGGGGTCTCCGCTGAGCTGCCAAGAGGGGGGTGCAGTGAGGGTCAGCCAGTGCCTGATTGCCACTGGTCTGCTAGCCCGCGGGCTGGTGGGGGCGGTGGGATAGCCCATCAGATGAGGCAGGCAGGGGAACAAAGGCTCCAGCGCCTGTTAGCGGCTAATCCCCTGCCCTGCCGCCAGATGCCTGGTGTGCAGCTGCATGGACGTAATGAGCATCTCAGCTCCTCCCTCCACAGGCCCCCCCCCCGGCGTTAAAAAGGGGAAGGCACCAACCTTTGCGGCAGCCTCCAACCTGGTGTCCCGACCCGGTAAGGTCGGTAAGTGCCCCACGCACCACTCTGCAGGTCTGTGCGTGCCCCCGCGTCTGTGTGTGTGCCAGGCGCCACGGAGCCAGCTGATGCCTCCAGCTTTCAGGGCCTGCAGTGCAGAAACCCTCCCGCTGCCCCATCACCTCTGCAAAGCACTACAAAGGCCTCCGAACCGGCCCTGGTGCCGCCTGCCCTGGGAAACTGGGCTAAGCAGCGTGGTCTAGTGGGCTGAGCACAGCCCCAGGAGCTGCTGAGTTCAATTCCTGGCTCTGCTACCGACGCTGAGGTTGCCCGCCCTCATCTGTGCCTCAGTTTCCCCCTTTCTGGACTAGGGGTGGGCAGGGCTGTGGGTCTGCGAAGTGCATGAGGGTTATTTAGCTGGCACGTGGCTCTGGCTCGCACTAGTTACTCCCCTCGCCATTGGGCAGTGACCCCCCTGGGCCGCCCTGGGCAGCGCGGCGGGGAAAGGGGTCCCTGCCTGCAGGGGTGTCGGGCCGGGCGGCGCTAGCTCCCTGCAGGCCGCGCTGGGCTGACAGTCACGGGACGTGGCCGGTGATTAGTGCCACAGATCCTGTGACCCAGCCCTGGGGCCGGCTCAGCCCCGCTGCCTCTCGAGTTGGTGCGGCCCCAGCTGCGCGCTGCCAGAGCCACGTTAACCCCGCGTGAGAAACGCAAGAGCCCCGGCCCCACGTGAGCAGCCGCTGCAGAGGGCGGCAGGCTGGGGTCTGGGGGGCAGCAGCTGTGCCCGCGGCAGCCCTACAAAGCAGCCCCAGGCCGGGACACAACCAGGAGGAGCATGTTAAAAACCCGGACGCTCCCCTGCCCCAAGAGGGGGGCTGTTCTCTGGGCTCTGAAATGCAGCGCGGGGCTGGCTCCTGGCGCAAACGGCTCCGGCTTGGCAGGGCCACGGCTGCAGAGAGGCTCTGGGCCGGCCTCCGGCGCCCAGCGAGGCACCATCACAGCTCTCATCCCGCGACAGGTGGCTGGTGTTACGGTGCTGGCCTGTGCCAGCCGGCTGCACCAGGCACAGCCTTTGGGCTGATCTGCCCCTTGGAGACAGCCCTGGCCCCCCCCAGCCAGCCCGGGGCAGCAGGGCAGAAAGGGAGGCGTGTGCGCATGGCAGCCCCTTTCTCAAGCCGCCTTTCTCCTAGGTGCAGCGGCCGCGTCCCCCTTTGCTCGGGCACCAGCCCTCGTTTGCAGCGATGGAGACACACAAGCGGGAGATGGAGCTGCTGAGCAACAGCATCGCCGCCTACGCCCACATCCGAGGTGGGTGCCGGGGGGTGGGAGCAGTGCTGTGCCCGCTGGGGCGCCGGCTGCCCCGGTGCAGATGGGAAGGAGAGCAGGACGGGTGCTTAGCATCCCCCCCCAGATTGGGTCCCTGCTAAGGGCCATGGGAGCCCTGGGAACTCAGGCTTTGCAAGTACAACCTCCAGGGCCCGTCACTCAAGCCCCTCTCCTCTGTCTCCCCGCCAGACAATCCTGAGAGTTTTGGCCTCTATTTTGTCCTGGGCGTCTGCTTCGGGCTGGTGTTAACCCTGTGCTTGCTGGTGATCCGCATCTCCTGCCAGCCACACACCCGCAGCCCCCCCGCCAAGCCCAGGAGGAGCCTCCGGGACGTCAGCGAGGACGAGGAGGAGGAGGAAGAGGAGGAGGACACGGTTGACAACGGGGCGGCGGAGTCCCCGCTGCCCATCACAGAGATCCCCCTGGAGAACCACGGCCCGGCAGATGGCACCTTGACGGTCAACGTCTTTGCCTCGGCGGAGGAGCTGGAGCGGGCGCAGCGGCTGGAGGAACGGGAGCGCATCATCCGGGAGATCTGGCGCAACGGCCAGCCCGACATCCTGGGCACGGGCACCGTTGGCCGAGTGCACTATTACTGACTGCGGGCGCGGGGCCTGGCTGCTGGGCTCCCGTGGAGCGAGGCTGCGGAGGCGGCGCCCCCCAGCTGCGTGGGGCCCTGGCCCCCTCACCCACCCGCAGGTACCCGTGAGGCTGGAGATGTCCCCCAGCCCTTGGCACCACACAGGAGCCCCGGGGCACCGCCTGTCTGTGTCCGTGCTGGGCCCACTGACATGCCCCGTCACCGGCGCAGACGGTGCAAGCGCGGAGCCGAACTCTGCTGAGAACCCAGCGCCTCGCGGCTGCACCCGCCGCCCGACGTCTCAGGGCAGCACAGCGGGGGGGGCTCTCGCCACAGGTGACATGGCCCCTGCCTCCCTGTGAGCAGGGACACGGCGTGCGCCCGCCCTCGGAGAACTGAGCGCCTAGGCCGGCGGAAAGGCACGCGCTGAATGCCGGGCGCGCCCAGCCCCTGGACAGGACTCCTGGTGCAGGTCGTGCTGGAGCTCAGCCAAACCTGCCTGGCCAAGGCAGGACGGCGCGCCCCCCCGCAGGTACTCCCAGCCCTGGCCCCCGTGGGCAGCCTCACGCCCGCTTGCGAGAGACTTGGGACTGGCTGGGGGGGCCGTGCGCCAGGGAAGGGGTTGATTGGGGGCTCGTTACTGGGCTGTTTGTAGGCGCGCCTGCTGCAGGAAGCAGCGAGCTGGCCCAAGCCGGGGCCCCGGCTGCCCGTGGGCTGGTGCATGTAGCACGTACAGCGCCCTGCACTCTGGCATCACGGGGCCACACTGCCGGGGCTTAGAGAAGCTCAGCCTCACGCCTGGGCACCCCCAGTCCCCTCCTCCCCAGGCGCGAGGGGCAGGCAGCTGTAGTGTGGCTAGCCCCCACTCCTGGGACTGCCGGGTGCTTGCCCAGCCCATGGCCAGCCCCGCAGGCAGACGCTGCGTCTCCATGGGGCGCCCGCAGCGCCTCTGGGCCCCTGGCAGGAGCTGGGGCCCCAGCAGCTGCAGAGGGTGGGTGGCGCACCAGTGTCTCGGCGTGGTGCTGTGGGAAGGGAGACACACGGCCCCGCTGGGCATCCTGGCCGGCCTGGCCCCGGGGGTGCAGCTGGCTGCTGGCGTGCCTAGGGGCGGCTGGAGGCAGAGGAATCGGATGCGTGTCCGGCAGAGGAAGTGCGTCCCATTCCCCGTGTCTCTGAGGCCAACGCTGGCAGGGACGTCGCAGCCACGCAAAGCCAAAGCCTCGCCCCATCTTCCTGCAGCCCCCCCCAGCTTCAGCCCCAGGGCAGCAGGGAGCCGCCCCTTGGCTGCCCCCAGCCAGCACTGCCCCACGGGGCTCCTGGAGGCTGTGGCTGCACGGTGCGACATCGGTACGATTCCCTACGCCCACCCGTCGCTCTGCCGCTGCCTGGAAGGGAAGGTCTGGCAGCGCTGCCCCCACAAGCCTGCGCTGAGCAGCCCTGGGTCGGAGCCTGACCCCAAACCAGCCCCCGGCTGTCAGCGAGGTGGGATCCCTGAGCCGTCCGCTGGCAGCACTGCCACATGTCCCTTGTCTGCCTGATGGGCCCCCTGCCCTCCTGCCAGAGCCTCTCCCCAGAGCCGGGGGGCCAAACTGCAGGGAGGGGGTAGACCCAGCCTGCTCCGCACGGGGGGGTTTGCCCAGGATGTAAATGTCAGCGGCAGGCTCCAGGCATTTGCCATCTCTGCCTGTCGGGGGGCACGTGCCCAGAAGTGCACGGCTGCTCCCCACACGTATTGCCCGCCCAGGGCTCTGCCCACAGGGCTGCCCCGCCGTGGTGGTGCCGCGCGCTGGCCTGGGGGCGTAGCACGGCCACGGGTGATCTCGCTGGTACCCGGGCAGGCCCTTCGCAGGAGCCTGGCCCTGCCGGGTGGTGCTTATAAACTGGGGGGCGCCCCGCCCGGACTGCGCCGGCTCTCCCGCCACATCCGGGGCTGGGCCCAGCCGCTGCCCTTCTCAGCCTGAAGGCAGCTCTGCCCACTGGGGGGCAGGATTGCGGGGGGGCTATTGGGAGCAGCTGGTGCACACGAGCGAGGCTGAAGAGGGCAGGGAGCCCTTCCGTGCCCCCGGGGGGCCGCAGCAGCACAGGGCAGTGAGCGGCCAGGCATGGCAGCTGCTGGCCCCTGGCAGCTTGGACCCAGCCCCTCCACTCTGCCCCCCCAGGGTTCCTGCTCCCCGTCCCCATCCGCTCCCACCCCCCTTCCGGGAGCTGCTGCCTGGGAAACCATCCCAGGCTCCTACCCCTCCCCGGCCCCTGCATTCCTGCTATAATTAGGCGCTGTCCATTTCCGCAGCCCCGACCCGGCCCATCAGTCACTCCTGCTTCCTGCGCAGGCCGGGAGCTCCTAGCGCGTCTGGGCTGGGGCCGGGCTTCCTCCAGCTGGCCATGGCTAGGGGCAGCTCCTAGGGCCGGGGGCTGGTTCCAGAGTCCATGGCAAAGTCACCCCCCGCCCATGCAGCCCTTCGCACTTGGCTCCGGGCCCCAGCCAGCGCTCCTGGCTGCTCCGGGCCTCGCACGAGCACAGGCCAGGGCCTGCCCTGCTGCCGCGAGGAGGTGGCAGGCTTCCCGCAGGAGGCTCCCTGCACCCCTGGCCTGCCCCCCTTCGCTCTCTCGGCCAGGGCGGGGAGAGGGCCCTGTGCCACTCGCTGCCAGCAGCTCACGCTGCCACGGCCCGGGAACGAGGGGCAGCGGCCTGGAGCTACAACCCAGCCTGGCTTTGGCCCCATCCGAACAGCCGCAGCTGTGCTGAGCCCGGCCCCAGCTGGCACTGCCTCCGCCAGGCCCCAACAGCTCTGCTGGGGGTTCCCGGGGCAGCCCCCCATGTTTCTGTGAGGGAGAAAAGAGAGACCTTGCCCCAGCCTCCCGAGCCTGGTACCCGCCGCAGCCCCCCGCCACCCCCTGCCTCCCTTCCTCCCCCAGCCACTGTATAAAAATAGCTCATTCCCAGGGCTCAGCCCCTGGCCTCCAGCTGTAACAGGACCCAGATGTTTTCCAGATGTGCCCTCCTGGCCCTCAGGCAAGCAGGCTGCCAAGAATGCAGGAAGGCTTGCGTGGACCTGTGCTGAGCCGATAAACAAGGGCACGGGGAGGGGGCTGAGTGCCAGGTGGAGCCCCAGCCCCACGGAGTGAGGGCTGGGGTGGGGGGAGAGTCAGGCTGAGGGATAGGAGGAGATGGGGGTCGCCCAGCCAGGATCCAGAAAGCGGCTCGCTCGCTGGGAAGGCTGTGGAGGAAGGAGGGAGCTAGCAGGGGGCAGTGGGTGCCTTTATGGAGTGAGGGGACAGGAGCCAGAGCCAGCTGGCTACCCTCGCCTGCCAGCCCAGGGCAGCTGCGCATGGCACCCCGGGGCTGGGCCTCGCCCCGCTGGCTCCTGCCAGGAGCTGTGCCCGGCTCTGCCGCCCAGACAGGCCCTGGGGAGTCACCCTGGAGCGAACACGACCCGCTCGCCCAGGGCCAGGTTGGGATCTCCCTGCCGGCGCCGACGGGGCCCGGATGCTGGCAGTGGTCACGCTGTAGGTGTCGGGGGCCTGGCTGCACAAGCAGAGTATCCGATGCCAGACCTTCATGGGGCAAGTCCTTGATCGGAGCTGAGCCAACTGCCCTGCCAGGAGGGCGCCAGGACAGAGCCTGCCCTTTAACCAGGCAAAGAAAACCCAGCGGACATCGCCTCCCGCCCCCTGGCCCCGCCTCAGACACACACGGAGTGGAACTCACCTGCTGTGCTGCGCGTTCCCGGCCCCAGCACTTCGCCTACGGCCCGACTGTTCCAATTCATCAGGGCAGGAGCCAGCTCTCCCCTCTGGCCCGTACAGCACCTTGCACATCACAGGTGCTGCTGTAACAGACGCTTCACCAGCCAGGCAGCGGCTACGATTTGTATAAAAATAGTTTATTAAAGTCTTACACAATATTTATAACATGGTTTTTAAAACTCAGGCTGTGGTGCTGTGGGACAGCAGCTGTGGGGGTAGGGGGGCACATTCTCCCCCACCCATCAGGCAAGCATGGAGGCACAGACCCCGGGGGCAGTGCAGGGAGAAACTCCCCGTTCTCGGGATTAGCAGAGGCAGAGCGGTTGGATGGATCCTGATGGGAAGGGGGTTAAGCAGGGGGCAGGGCCACTCCACGGACACCGACTCAGCCACGGCCCACGTGCTCACTCACACGACCAAGTTCTAGTGTAGACAGGGCACAAGCATTTGCTCTGAGGCCGTTGGGGCCAGCCCACCCGAGTTATCCCAGGTGAAGCAGGAGGAGGATCCCAGCGCCCACGGCTAGCCCAGGCTTGGCTCCACCAGCACATTTAGCGTGGCCAGGGCAAGAGGCAACACGTGCCGCTGGAGCAGGGAGCACCATGCCACAGGGACAATGCAGAGGGCTGGCTACACTAGCGCAAAGCTGTTTCAAACCCTGTCAGCCGCATGGGGCTGAGCCGGGTCCCTACAGGGCAGGTGACCCCATGGCTGATGCCTGGTGGACAGGGCTGGTGTGGTCAGCATCAGCAATCCCGGAGGTTTTAGGGCTAGGGTCATGGGGGGGGTGAGGGCTGGACTCGGGGGGCTGCTCCCCTGCCCCCTGGAAAGGGCAGGGCTGGCAGTCACTATGGAACAGCACGTGGATGAGCACAGCGCGAGCCGCGGACAGGTCCCGCAGCGGGGGAGCCGGGGCTCAGGACAAGTCTCTGGAGAGGGGCTGATGCTAGCAGGCCGTGGGGCGGGGGGACGGAGGGCCCTGCGTCAGCCGCTGTGCGGGAAGTTCAGAGTCAGCAGGTGCCGGGGCCCGGAGGGAGACGACTGCTCAGCGCGGGTAAATCCAGGAAGCAAGCGGCCATGCTGGCCAGGCCAGGCCCCGGGCATTGCTAACATCAGTGCCCTGGGCCTGCCAGGGCATCGCTGACTCTCCTGGCAGGGGCCCCTGCGCTGCCCAGCACAAAGACAACACCCTCCAGAGTCAGCTGAGCTTCGCGCGGCCCATGGGACAATGGGACGTCCCCCGGGCAAAGGGCTGCACCACACCCGGGGTGCTTGGGGTGCTGCGTGGCCCGCGGATCCGGAGGGGCCGTAAGCAGATGCAGCAGGAG
The DNA here is from genome assembly GCA_007922155.1 of Mesoclemmys tuberculata. Taxonomy (NCBI): domain Eukaryota; kingdom Metazoa; phylum Chordata; order Testudines; family Chelidae; genus Mesoclemmys; species Mesoclemmys tuberculata. Next base: position 14,901,111 of record ML675715.1, on the reverse strand, counting down.
ACAAGCTGGCGGGGCGTGGGCCTTCTCCCTGCGAGCTGGGGCACACCAAGGGGGAGCTGAACGCACACCAAGGGGGATCGACAGCCAGCGATTCTCATGCAAGTTTAACGGCCCCAGGAGAGTGTGCAGAGCGAGGCCTGTGCACATCACAGCACGGCCGGCAGCTCCTCCATGTCACTGCCCGGCAGAGCTGCCTCGGCTCCTTCGAGGGCAGGCGTCTGCCGCATGCCCTGGATTTCCATCTGCAATGAGAGTGAAGGGAAATCAGGGCAAACTCCAGCCCCAGCCCCGGCCCATCGCTCACAGCAGGCGTCTCTGAGCCCTTCGTGGAGAGCGGCAAGTCACCTGGGCCCCAGGTTACTGATGGCAGGCAGAGACTGCCAGGGTCGCTCTCCAGCCAGTGCCCATCCGTGCGGTAGCTGGGCACCAGATGTAGTTACCCTGCCGTGCCCGTCCACAGCCTCAGCTGTTCATACTTCTAGACCCAGCCCCGCTCAGACCCCTAGGACACGCTCCCCTCCAGCGCTGGGCCAGGCACTCCCTGCTGGCAGGGGATTTCCCTGGTGGACCAGCTCCCGGCAGCATGCCAGGGGGAGGTTCTGGGGGATCAGCACCCC